>CM035158.1:92235440-92332013 GCA_020205615.1 Panax quinquefolius | reverse complement strand
CCTTCAAATCGAAGTAACCCTTCCGAATCGATTTTGAATTTATCTCCCTCACCTACAGATATCTTTTGTTTTATCTTTTCGCAGTCTTCATCCTGAAGTTGTGCATTTTCACCTTATCTACGAACATTGATCTATTTCCCATTTGGAATAACTTTTCATCATATTCTGTCAGATATTTAATTTCTAACTCCATCTTAGCCATTTCCGACACTAACTTTTCTTGATCAGTTAACATCATTAACTTCTCCCGTCCCTTCCTACTTAAGGCATCAGCAACAACATTCGCCTTTCCAGGATGATAGAAAATCTCGCAATCATAATCTTAGATTAGCTCCAACCATCTTCTTTGTCGCATGTTCAAATCTTTTTGTGTAAAGATATACTTCAAACTTTTATGGTCGGTATATATCTCACACCTTTCTCCATAAAGATAATGTCTCCAAATTTTCAGGGCAAACACTACTTGCCGCCAACTCCAAGTCATGAGTTGGGTACCCCTTCTCGTAATCTTTCAACTGACGTGATGCATACGCAATAACTCTGCCATTCTTCATAAGCACACAGCTTAGTCCTTTATGCGATGCGTCACTATACACCACAAAATTTTACTCAGATCATCGCAACAACAATACAAAATTGAACTCAACCTCTTCTTTAACTCTTGAAAACTTTCCTCACACTTCTCTATCCAAACAAACTTAACCGCTTTTCTAGTTAAATTTGTCAATGGAGTTGCAATATTGGAAAAGTCTTGAATAAAACGCCTATAGTAACCCGCCAATCCTAAGAAACTCCTCACTTCTGACGGTGTCTTCGGCTGATCCCAGTTATTACAGCTTCCACCTTTGATGGATCTACCGAAATTCCGTCCTTATCAATAACGTGCCCGAGAAACTATACACGCTCCAACCAAAATTCACATTTTGAGAACATAGCTTATAACTTCTCTTTTTTCAACATTTCCAACGTCAATTTCAAGTGTTCCACGTGTTCCTCCTTGGTCTTGGAATACACCAATATATCATCAATAAATACCACCACAAACTTGTCTAGGAATGGTTTAAACACCCTGTTCATCAAGTCCATGAACGCTTCTGAAAAGCGTTAGTTTAACCGTAAACTAACCGTCGTAGTGACCATACTGAGTTTTGAACGCTGTCTTCGGTACATCCTCCAGCCTCACCTTCAATTGATGATAACCACTTCTCAAGTCTATCTTAGAGAAATACCTCGCTCTCTTCAACTGATCGAACAAGTCATCGATTCTAGGTAATGGATCCTTTTTTTTAATCGTGACCTTATTCAATTCTCTGTAATCAATGCAAAGCCACATCGATCCGTCTTTCTTCTTAACAAACAATACCGATGCTCCCCATGGTGAAACACTTGGCTAAATATACTTCTTGTCAAGCAATTCTTCCAATTGCACCATCAACTCTTTCATCTCTACCGGGGCCATTCTGTATGGTGCCTTAGATATCGGAGCCATTCCTGGTAGTAGGTCAATCACAAACTCGATTTGTCGATCTGGCGGAAGACCCGACAAATCGTCTGGGAATACATTTGCAAAATCTCTTATGATCGGTATCTCTTCTAACTTTGCACTCTTCTTCTGTGTATCGACTATGTAGGCTAAATATCCTACACATCCTTGTCTCAACAACTTCTTGGCTTGCATCACCGTCAGATAACTTGCTTGTCGAGGTGACTTACTGCCATAAAACACAACCTTTGACGGAGTCATAAGGTTAACACACTTTCTTTGGCAATAAGTTATTGCTCTGTAATTGAATAACCAATCCATTCCCAGTATAACATCAAATTCACCAAGTCTAATTGGTATCAAATATACCATCATCTCGTGACCTTTTATAACCACTCCACAATTCCTATATATGAATCTAACAGGAATCACTTCCCTATTCGCAATCTCTTTACTTAATGGAAATTCTAATTCTTCCTGAGGCAAATCTAAGTTCTAAGCAAATTCATCGGATATAAATGAACTGTTAGGTTTGTAATATTCATGTGCGCAATCAAATTGCATAAAAGTGCGGAAGCGTGTAAAATCAGAGTTTAAAAAATTTACAAACCATATACCCGGATCACCCTTTATGCATAATTATTAATTAAACGAAAAGATAAAGAATAAAATCATACCCTTGAAGATCGAGCTTCCTCAGGTACAAGTTCACCTCCAATCCTTTTCGCGTTCAACTTGAATCCACCGGGTTTGGTTCCTTCCTTAGATCAACATTAGCCACCCAAGCGTTTGGCCTCTAGAGGTGATCCACCAAGGAAAACTAAAATTCAAGAAGAAGGGTTTGGTTGGCTAAACCCTAGTTTTTCTATCTCTATAGAAAAGGTGTACTCCCAACAACTTGGAATTATTACGTAGTTGTTAAATGATGATATTATTGAATATCTTTGGCCTGTAGTGCAAAGATGAATGATTTCTGAAGAATATCTTTGGCTCAGTAGTGCAAAGATGAACATGTGTTTAAATGAATACGACCGATCGATGAATATCTTTGGCCTTTAGTGCAAAGATGAACAGTGTTGAGATGAATACGACTGGATTGATGAATATCTTTGGCCCAGAGTGCAAAGATGAATATTTGATTTGAGATGAATATTGATTGATGTTCTGAGGATAAAATATTGATGATGGATCGTTAAATTCATAGATTATAGTAGATTTCATTCTCACGTAACTCTTCTATGAATTATTATTTCCATTGCGAATATTGATCCGAAACTTGTTGTCTATTGTATTCTATCGATTTTTTCCTGTTGGAGACTAACGATAATTTGTTGTATATTATCTTAGTCATAACATTCTTTATCGGGCTAGTTGAGCTCACTCTTTTCCTTGTTGTTCCATTTTCTTCTCGTGAGGCGAGAATGTAGCGAGTACTAGTCGGGGTATGGAATGAAGGTTCTAGAGAGAGTTGTTTAGTAGTCCTCACCATTATTGTAAAATAATGTATCAATAAATGTGATGAGGATTTATTTGAGTATAAATATTATAGAAGATAATATTTGTATTTAAACTCACAGCTTTATTGTTGTGATAATAAAGTTGTAGTTGTTTACGTACCATGTATTTGGCACTCGAATGGGTTGGATGGAATGGACCTATTTTGGGGCGCCACAATGCCACCCATAATAAGACTCCTCTTATTTATAGATGTGGGCAACCCACCTTTTTAACAATTAAGGAATCGGGTTTTAATTAATTAATTCTTTTAATTAATTAAGCTCCCTAATCTTATTAGGGATAATTAATTAAACTCCTTTAACTAATTTTCCTTCCTAATCCAATTAGGAATAAATGAGAGTACTTATATTAAATTAATTCCTAAACTCTTTTAGAAATTAAAATAATAATAATTGTAATAATATTAATAAGACTCCTCTTATTAATTTATATTTAATATTTCTAAAATATTAAATAATAAATATTAAGCTATTTAATTTATTCTATCACCATAGATTAAATTAAATATACTTAACTATATTATTACGATTATGCCATTAACTTCTTAAATAATTATTCTTCCTTTTATGGTGTGACCCTTTTTGGTTCTCCATATTAAACCTATTGTGAATAAATCAATTAGAATAATTCTAATCTTATTTAAATAAATAAATTAAACAATTAATTTATTTAAATAAATAATATTTATTCTACAATAGGATAAGCCTCCCTAGCGATCAACGACTTTCCGGATAATATAGATTTCAACATTAATCATTAAAGAACCTTTGAGTAAATAGTTACCGTCATGAATTCAATCCTTCCACCATACAATGTCCCAATTAAATATAAGATATGGAATTATTTACCAAGTCTTATTTTATTTAATTATATGTATTTCGATCCTTAAATGCATGAACTCCAAATAATGCAAATTAGAAACTCCTTTCTAATTTCATTCTCATTGCCAAGGACTACTTGGGTTGTCATTTATCGAATCACATAGACATTTCTCTTCTTTTATTAGAAGTGGTAGATTCTTTATCGATCATACATTATCTCCATGTACAACTTATTATACCCAAGCATACCCTTTGATATACCCTAAGGGTCTTAAGGAATAAGTCAAAGTATAACTCATCATACACAAGATACTATGATGATCTCAAGTCCAAGGATTATTTGTACTACTATCACTACAGAATTCCTATTGACAGCAAATAAAACTCCATTAGGTATTCCTTTAGCGAGCCACGCTCAAAGAACTTATTCTCTAATAAGCACCTACATACTTGCTTTAGTGTCTCCACACAAATGATCATGAGATCAATCATCCTCATCCAACGAGCAAGCAACGATGTACTAATCTATCCTGGATTCACCAATCCCCAATTTAGTAATCCAACGATTGGGAACTATTTTAGTTTTAAGCTTTCTAAGAATTTAGATCTCATTAGAATGATCATCATCATTATTCTAAAAGCATTGCTTAAAACTATGGGTTTATCACATATTATAAAACAAAGATCATGTAGATAATTAAAAGCCCTTAATAAATTAATACTTTTTATTAATAAATGAATAAGATTGTTACAAAGTATATGCTTTATCATCAAACATGATTGGCTTGTGTGCATACTACTTTCAATCTCCCACTTGCACTAAAGCCAATCGTCATGGTATCTCATACTCTTCTTCTCTAAGTGACGATTATCCCGTTTGTTGGATAAGCTTTAGTTAATGGATATGTAATGTTGTTCATGAGAGTCCACTATCTCTATAGTGATTTCCCATCTTTCAATGATTCTTATAATCAAATGAAAGTGCCACAACACATGTTTAGATCCAAGATGAGACTTAGAACTATTCCTAGTTCTAATGAACTTTTAATCCAAACAATCAACTTGCAGCTTTTATTTATAGCTATATACTTTGTCTTTATTACTAAACCAAAGAACTCTTTTTCTGTTTGGAACCTTTCCAATTCAACGCACCTTTGCTCAAGATAACGCTTTACCTTTAAAGTGGATTTTCTTTTCGTCTTCGGTCCGTCCGAAAGACTTGAGTCCTGTAAAGCCCTCTAGTTTTAATTCGCACCCACCATGTATGCTCACATCCTTAGTGCTTTGTTAAGAACTTTAAGATGTTTTTTTTTTGTCTTTACGTTGATCTTCTCGCATTATGACCGATCAACATCGTGTCTCGTATATTTCATTGCATACATGATTGTCACTCATGCGATCTCTCTTCTTTGGAGTCTATGGGGACTATTAAGAGAAATACACTCCATAGCTCATCGACATGAAACATCTCTTGGAGTTTGCCATGCTAAACGACTTTAGCATCAAATGAATATACGTTCCTTGGGTTAAGTCGAGCATCCTCTTAAATCTATCTATATAGATTTATATCCCCAATTAAGATACTCTTCCCAAATCATTCATGGAGGAATGTTTAGACAACTTTATCTTTATTGATTGTAGCATTGGTATGTTATTCCTCATCCGTAGTATATCAACATATAATACTAGAAATTTCACGACGCTCCCACTGACCCTTTTGTACACACTAGAAGTCTTACCTCATCGAATGTAACTCTGGATCATCATCTTCTATGATGCGTACCTCATCATCATTATCCATGATGAATCCATACCTCCCAGGTATCTTGGTACTATTCCGTTTATGATTCAACAGTGTACAATAGGTCTATCTACGTGTTCCTCTTATTCGACTTATAGTGTTTTGTGGTTCTTGAACTCTTCAAGATCTATTATCCTCCCACTAGCCCTTCAATGATAAACACCTTTATCTTAGAAGGAAGCGTGTTTCAGTAATAAACACCTTTTTTGCTAAGTGGGATTATAGAACATATACCCTAAACTTACTTTAGGATGTCCCACAAATTTGTACTTGTCAAATCTTGTCCCAAGCTTATTCTTTGAAACCTTTTCACATAAGTTGACAACCCTTTATCTTAACATGCTTAAGATTAGGAATCCTCCCTGTCCATAACTTTTATAGAATCTTGGGGTCGGATTTTTGAGGTTACCTTTTTAGATACGAATCGCAGCCCATTTCTAGGACATTATCCCGTAAGGATACTTGAATGTCGAAGAAATCATTATGGACCGCACTATGTCCAACAAAGGTACGATTTTCATTCGGATACATCAATCAATTATCAAAGATCGGGATGTGTCCATTATGAGAGAACCATTTGAGATGATCTAGAAACTTATTGCACAAGTATTTATCCTTGATCTAATCAAAGAATCTTAATACTTTGCCAATTTGTTTCACTACAATTCTTTGAACCTTTCAAATAATTCACACTTGTATTTTAGCAAATACACACATTCAACTCTTTGAATGATCATCTCCTTTCCTTATACTAATTTGTTCAATATGCAAAATTATTTTCATGTAAGTCAAGTATACAAAATTTATTAAGTAATATTCCATTCTATACAAAACATTATTATTATAAATAGAACAACAATTGTTCTTAATTATAATACCAAAGATTTCATTGTCCAACAATAAAATGGAAATAATATTTTAATAAGAACCTGAAATACAATAACAACTTATTGACTTAATAGATTTGCGTAGCGATGCTAAACTATAAGTTTCTATGGCTAATGTTGCAACCTTTGCTTCATTTCCCACACATAGGATTACTTATATTTGTTTAGCTTTCTACTTCAGCTTGGTCCTTCATAAATCTATATTTATGATAACCAAAGTCAGTATCCAATATCCAAGTAGAACCTTGACTTAAAGAAAAATTTATTTCAATCATGAACAAAAGCGTATTGTGTAACCAAACTTCACTAAGCTTCTTTGGTTAGCCTCTGCAAGATGCTTCTCGCAGCTTCCTTCCGTTGTCCGTTACTTATTGCAGTGGAAGCAAACTCCTTTGCTATCCATATCAGTTTTGTTCTTATTATCCTTTGTTTTGGCCTTTTCTATTTACCTTCTTTGAATCGTTCTTCTTTTCAGAAGATCCTTTGGCCCCTACCAGTAAGACTTGATCTTTCTTGGTTGGAAAGTGACTCTCAACATTTTTCAATATGTTAAGCAAATCAGCGAGGCTGATATCTAGCTTGTTTATATGAAAAATTCACAACAATTGTGAAAGGAGTCCGGGAGTGAGTGCAAGATCAAATCTTGGCTCAACTCTCCATCCATGACAAAACTCGTTGTCTTAATTGATCAATCAAATTGATTATGTTAAGAACCTTTTTGTCTGTACTATAGTGCCATTGGCCATTCTAGATCGGAAGAGCTCCTTAGATATCTGATATCTATCAGTCCTACTTTCCTCACCATCAACTACTTGACGTGCAGGAGTATAGTAGAAGTATCCATAGTTTCAGGTGACGCGAAGCTTGTTACTCCCTGGATAACGAGCATGATGCATTGAGCCAACTGTGCATCATCTTGCCACTTTCTAAAAGTAGCAATGTCTTCCTCGGGAGGCATTATCTTGCAACCATTGCGGGGTAGGCGTATTAAGGACATAAGATAGCTTTTCGACTATGAGAACTATTCTCAAATTCCTTAACCAATCCGCTTAATTGATTACCCATTAATTTAGCATCTAATATGCTTCTTGCGATGATAGTAATTTTAGACATTGTAAAATTACGTAAATGAATTTGTAATTAACAACATTTTAACATACATTCTTTTTATTAATTACCAAAATAAATTAGGTCTTGTTTTAAATTGGTATCTCCCACCATTTTTTTCAAACTATATTACCTCACTTATATAGTTCGGCAAAATCTAATTAAAGATTTGCTAGTGAGAATAAGGATCCCATTTCAAATGTATATAGCCTTGTGGTGACACAACAAACTATATATAAATAAATAGGTAGACAACTTTTGTCAATTACATCAACTATGTAACTCCTTGTATTTTGCCTCTCGATTATTTTGATCAAGTGGTGGCATATCCAGAATCAAAATTATCCAAGTTAAGTCCAACCTAGCACTTTCAGTATATTCAAAAAGAAAAATATCATCCTTGTGGTGACACAACAAAACAATATTGTTCAATTTTCTTTATAAGCATCAAATGTGATAAATTAACATCTTAAATACTTAATACTTGCCTTGTGGTGACACAACAAACTCATATTAAATATTTAATACTCTATTAATTTTATCATGCTAGAAGGCGGCGTTCGATATTCCAAATATCTTTGAACGCTTAGGACTTAATATAAAAATTGAGGGTTTGTTATTAATTTGTCTCATCTTGTTTAGCGCGCATGACACATATATATATAAAATACGCGTCATATTAATGAACATGCGAAGCATGTTTGCATAATATATAATATATATAGCATAAGCATGCACATATAGAATACTATATTCTACCTTGATTGATTATGGACTTTTATTCTAGTTTGGTTCACTAAAGCCACCAAGTGAACCAAAAGGTCAAACCCTAGGGGTGCAAGAATTAATATTTAAATATAACTATTACATTTAAACCCGGGCTCCATTACAAACGCGGTCTTTAAGCGCTCCTTGCTCCTTGATCTCCAATTTTTCAAAATTAATTCTAACTATTCCTATTACAAAACTATTTAAAATAAATAGAAACCTTGATCGGTGATCGAGGGAAGTACATAGGAGGGAGATAGAATTTACATTCGAAAAATTAGAGAAGACGAATACGCAGAATTCCCCATTTATTAAAACCCATACATTCATGCATCCAACTAAAATAAAATCCAATCGCATTGGTCAATAGTCCATAATCAATCCCATTTATTATCATACACATCACCATATGATCAATAAATAACATTCATCTCATGAATAATAAACATTTAATATATATATTGATATCATTTAATGGGCAAATTTAGTTAGTATAAAATCTATTTTTTTTTTATAATCAAAATAAACTCCTTTATTTTAATCCAAATTTAAATCAAAATAAAACTATTTTATTTTAATTTATCTAATTTTGAATAAAATAAACTATTTTATTTTAATCAAAATCTTAATCAAAATAAACTCCTTTATTTTAATTAATTATGGAATCCAATTCCATGTAATAAAAAAAAATCTCTAATTAAAATAAACTCTTTTATTTTAATTAATTATGGAATCCAATTCATGTAAAAAAATATTAAAGAAACACGATATTCTTTCCTTATTCACAAATAAACTCCTTTATTTTGAATAATATGAAATCTTATTCCATATTTAAATAAACTCCTTTATTTAAGGAAATTAGGCAATCCAATTTCAACTCCAATTAGTTAGCATGGAATCCAATTCCAACTCTAATTAGTTAAGCATGAAATTCTAATTTTAAAATTAAAATAAACCTATTATTTTAATATTAAAATAAACCTTTTATTTTAAGATTAAAATAAACCTTTTATTTTAATTATAAAATTATTAAAATATTATATATATATATATATATATATTACTAATAATATATATATATATAACCGTGGTTTTTTTTTTTTTTTTTTTTTTTTATATGTTATCCGTGCCATGTTCTCCTTCCTGTTGCTATCCACGAATCCTTGAAGATCAGGTGCTTATCACGTGAATTTCATGGGAATGAAGCAGAAATAAAAAACGGCATGAACAAACAAAAAAAAAATAAAAAATTCGTTCGTTCTTTTTTTAATTTTAAACAATAAAATTATGCCCAAATAAATTGTTCTAAACACATATCAATATATAAATTAAAACAATTAATAATTTGCATAAAGGTTTGGCTCGATACCACTTTATTAGGTTTGTAATATTCATATACAGTAATCAAATTGCATAAAAGTGCGAGCGTGTAAAATCGAGTTTAAAAATTTACAAACCATATACCCGATCACCCTTTATGCATAATTATTAATTAAACGAAAAGATAAAGAATAAAATCATACCCTTGAAGATCGAAGCTTCCTCGTACAAGTTCACCTCCAATCCTTTTCGCGTTCAACTTGAATCCACCGGGTTTGGTTCCTTCCTTAGATCAACATTAACCACCCAAACGTTTGGCCTCTGAGGTGATCCACCAAGGAAAACTAAAATTCAAGAAGAAGGGTTTGGTTGGCTAAACCCTAGTTTTTCTATCTCTATGAAAAGGTGTACTCCAACAACTTGGAATTATTACGTAGTTGTTAAAAGTCAACTACCCACGCCACCCATAATAAGACTCTCTTATTTATAGATGTGGGCAACCCACCTTAACAATTAAGGAATTGAGTTTTAATTAATTAATTCTTTTTAATTAATTAAGCTCCCTAATCTTATTAGGATAATTAATTAAACTCCTTTAACTAATTTTCCTTCCTAATCCAATTAGGAATAAATGAGAGTACTTATATTAAATTAATTCCTAAACTCTTTTAGAAATTAAAATAATAATAATTGTAATAATATTAATAAGACTCCTCTTATTAATTTATATTTAATATTTCTAAAATATTAAATAATAAATATTAAGCTATTTAATTTATTCTATCACCATAGATTAAATTAAATATACTTAACTATATTATTACGATTATGCCATTAACTTCTTAAATAATTATTCTTCCTTTTATGGTGTGACCCTTTAGGTTCTCCATATTAAACCCATTGTGAATAAATCAATTAGAATAATTCTAATCTTATTTAAATAAATAAATTAAACAATTAATTTATTTAAATAAATAATATTTATTCTACAATAGGGATAAGCCTCACCCTAGCGATCAACGACTTTCCGGATAATATAGATTTCAACATTAATCATTAAAGAACCTTTGAGTAAATAGTTACCGCATAATTCAATCCTTCCACCATACAATGTCCCAATTAAATATAAGACATGGAATTCTTGTCAAGTCTTATTTTATTTAATTATATGTATTTTCGATCCTTAAATGCACAACTCAAATAATGCAAATTAGAAACTCCTTTCTAATTTCATTACGCCTTAACCAAGGACTACTTTGGGTTGTCATTTATCGAATCACATAGGACATTTCTCTTCTTTTATTAGAGTGGTAGATTCTTTATTGATCATACATTATCTCCATGTACAACTTATTATACCCAAGCATACCCTTTGATATACCCTAAGGGTCTTAAGGAATAAGTCAAAGTATAACTCATCATACACAAGATACTATGATGATCTCAAGTCCAAGGATTATTTGTACTACTATCACTACAGAATTCCTATTGACAGCAAATAAAACTCCATTAGGTATTCCTTAGCGAGCCACGCTCGGTGAACTTATTCTCTAATAAGCACCTACATACTTGCTTTAGTGTCTCCACACAAATGATCATGAGATCAATCATCCTCATCCAATGAGCAAGCAACGTATGTACCAATCTATCCTGGATTCACCAATCCCCAATTTAGTAATCCAACGATTGGGAACTATTTTAGTTTTAAGCTTTCTAAGAATTTAGATCTCATTAGAATGATCATCATCATTATTCTAAAAGCATTGCTTAAAACTATGGGTTTATCACATATTATAAAACAGCATCATGTAGATAATTAAAAGCCCTTAATAAATTAATACTTTTTATTAATAAATGAATAAGATTGTTACAAAGTATATACTTTATCATCAAACATGATTGGCTTGTGTGCATACTACTTTCATGAACAAGTAGCACTCGAATCAAATAGTACATAAGCATTAATACCATTAATCGAAATGATAACTGACACCACATCCTTAGACTATACAGCATCCTGCACGGTCATATTGAAAGTCCTCGCAGTAGGTCGGTTTGATTGTGCTGGTCCAGTGATAGTCAATGCACCACCGTTGTTGTTTCCTTTTCTGCCACTTGCACTTCCCACTGGCTTCTTCGGGCAATCACGAGCCATGTGATCCTTTGAACCGCAGGTAAAGCATGCTCCTTTCTTTGGACTAAAACAATTCGGTGCAATGTGTCCCTCCTGAACACAGTTGAAACACACTCTCTTTCCCTTCAAACATACTCCAAAGATGTTTCTTCCCATAAGTTGTTCATGAGCCTCAAACTTTTTCTTCTGTTGATTTCCTTGTTGTCCTCCCACAGACGAATTCTCGCTCCATTTCCTCTTCTGACTATTACTTCCAATATTACTAACACCAACCTTATTCTCATTTTCATTCTTCTTCTTCATTCTTGATTGTGATCAGATTTTAAGGCATCGCTTCCACCTTCTCGCGATGATTGCCTTCTCCAAAGATCGTAAATGTGTTTAGCTGGAACATTGAAACTTTGCTGTAAAGCCAGGGTTTCAATCCTTGTTCAAACCTTCTCGCTTTATGCTCATCGGTATTGACTTGATAAGTGGCAAACCTTGCCAACTTGTTAAACTTCGCAACATATTCTGGCACCATCATAGTTCCTTGTTTCAACTCCAGAAATTGCACTTCTAGTTGATTCCGAGAACTTGCTGGAAAGTACATCTCAAAAAACATTTCTTTGAATCTATCCCATGCTATCACTTCTTGTCCTTCTCTAATATTTTATTCATTCATAAATTTTTAGAACATACTCAAAATAGCATAACTGCTATAAACATCTACCTTTCTGAACTAGACCAGTTTCAGGATTACATACTCATACTATCCCTTTATTTATCTCAAAATAAGGGATTCACAGCTTATTTATTCACATAATTAACCACACATTATTATCTATCTTATTCTATCAAGGCATATTAAGACATCATAAGGCTTCCCGACGTTCCTCCTCCATGATACGATATGTCGTTCTATGATCCATCACGAATCACGACGTATTCTCAAACTGAGGTGGATAATAATAGACTCAATCCTGGGCCCTATCAATCGCCGACTTAAAAGCATAATCCATCTCTTTCATCTTGGCTTTCTTCACTTGAACTTTACCCTCAGCACGGTCTGCACGTTGAGTCACCTTCATCCACACATCCTCTGCTCTTGTACGCTTATCTGACTCCTCCTTGAAATCATCTTTCAAATTCTCCATGTCCGTCTTTATCTTCTCATATACTGCCAACAAGTCTTCATGCTGACCCTTTGTATGAACTAAGTCCCACTCCGTGTTCCCATGTTTTGAGTCGAGTTCCTGAATCTCTGCATCCTTCTGCTCCATCGAAGCGTGATGTATCTCAACCATTTCCTTCAGCTCCTGGACTTCATCCTGTAATTCTACATTACGGTCATACAGAGCGTCATACATCTCAGCTAATATGGAGTTTGGTGGAAACTCCTCAGGATCCTCTTCCTTTTCATCCTCCTCTACCTCCTCAGAGCTATCCTCCATGGGATCGATCGCAGGCTCATCCTCCTGGATCAACTGCTCCCGCACTACATGAATATCTCGGGGCTCATCATCTATAGGAATCTGAGGTATCACCTCTCTAGCTGGACTGGATCCTCCTTTGGTAGACATCCTGACAACAAAATGTTTGAGGTTTTATTTAATATTTTCGATACTCGCGAGCACATAAGTTATTAAGACATAGCACATAATGTATTTTATTGTTTAGCTTCAATAGATACCTTAATACATTCCTTAAAACTCGATAAGAGTTGAACACCTCTATGTTTTCTATTTTCTTAAAGGTTACTTCCTAAGGTTTCCCCACCTAAGGTTCATAACCTAAGGCTTTGATACCAACTTGTGACACCCCCAAATCCAAATACTTCATTTTCACAGGATTTGGTGTTCACTTATCAAAAACTATTACATCTAACTACCCATAGTAAAGGATAAAGACATAATTAAAATAATTTAAACAATAACCTCTCCCATTAAAGGGTTACATCATCATCTCAAATTAAATCCCAGGTAATCTAACTTTAAAATTATTACATAAGTTTGCGGAATACATACATATTTAAAACAAGTCTTGAAACATAAAACATTTAAATAAAATTATCATAAGTCTTCATCATTTGGACATCTTGCCCTTGCCTTTGCTAGTCGACGGCTCATCAACTTTCTCCACTTTAGCTGCAGTGTTAATTGCAAGAGTGAGCAAATAAATGCTCACTGATATAGAACGATAGCAATAATAATAACATGAGAGTGAACAACGAAAGATGAACAATAAGGAACTTGTTCTTCAAATCAAACAAGAAAACAAGTTCGAACTTTAATTAACTGAGGGTCTTAAGACCACGAACTATGTACCCGGTACTTAGCTATTATTACCCAACCTTAACAGTCATTTAGACTATACGGACCCTTCTTATGGTACTTAGGGGGATCAGCCCTTTGTACCATGTATTGTGCACAAACATCTAAACGTTACACGTACAAAATCCCCTATATTAGGGTTGTTCGTCTCAGTTTGGATTTAGAATTTCCTCACTAAAGAAAGTTTAGTTTGGAACTAGCTTATCAGTGTTTCTAGAATTTTAGAACACTATTCGAATATAGATTAATTCAATCAATAAAGGTTTGCTTACTACTTGAAGGTTTTATACAACGATAAAGCTTTGAACAAGGTTATCAAAGTTAAAGATTGAATAACAATAATATATAATTGAGTAATCATGATATACATGCAAAGCGCTATAGAAGAGTTAAAATAATCTCCCTTGAATCAATGTATTAGAACATTCTATGCTTTGAATAATAATTAGGAAACTAAATCCCGCTCAATGTAACGAATTAGGCTACATAAGCTTGTACAAACATACGCAAGATAGGTTAAGCTTGCTCAAATTCATAAAGAATGTTAGAAACTTGCAGAATAATAATATAGGAATGGAAACTTGCATTCGATATAAAAAGAACAAAGTTTGAAAGCTTGCTCAATTGTAAAGAGATAAGGTTTAGAACTTGCACAATTATAAAAGTAGGGTTAGAGAACTTGCCTCGTGCGTAGGTTAAACAATCACTACTCATGTTCACCCCAAGTCCTACACATACCATATGTATTGACAATACACATTAGTTACACTAATATTACTTTCATGAGTTGCTTTCTAATTTTAGTATAGCTACTAACTAAGTTTAAGTTTAAACAACATCGCATCTTTTCACGAACATTACTTTTTAGCTTTATTACAACTACTTAAGTGATCATGTCATTGCACCACATACACATTAACAACTTGATACAACATCCTATTACATGTTCAACATGTTATCATTAAGTTATACTAATACATAAAGGATTGCACTTGCATTCGCGCATCCCGACGCCCTCCGATTGGCTCTAAATACACAATAGTCCTAAATATGGCCATTTTTACCCTTCATAACGATTTTAAATTGAAAACCTTAAAGAATAAAAGTTATAGGCCTATTCTTTCTCTTTCTGAATCATCTTGAATCACCTCAATCGGAGTTCGTATGAAAAGGTTGTGGCCATTTTACTACAGGAGGTCAAAAATGTCCGACCCAGACCACTTTTCCAGCTCTGGGTGCTAGACATCAAGGCGTCGGACACGAAATCCAGCATTTGAAATGCGAACTTCAACTTACTTTTGGCGTTGAGGCTCAATATTTGGCGCTGGGGCGCGAAATTTGGCGCTGGGGCTCCGAATTACAAAACACCCAAAACCAGAAACAAAACAAAGCTACTGTGTCTTAATTTCTAACACCAATTAACATGTGTAATCCATGTAAAGTACACATAAATATTACCAAGAATATATGTGTGACGCCCCCAAAATAGGTATACATCACCTATTCTGAGTTGTCAATACATGGTACAGAAACAACTACAACTTTATTGTTACAACAAGAAAACTCATGAGTTTGAATACAAATATTATCTTCTGTACAATATCTATACTCAAATAAATCCTCATCACATTTATTGATACATTAATTTACAAAATGGTGAGGACTACTAAACAATCCTTTCTAAAACCTTCATTCCATACCCAGGCTTCGTATCGCTATATTCTCGCCTCCCGAGAAAAATGGAACAAAAAGGAAAAGGGTGAGCTCAACTAGCTCAAGAAAGAATACTATGACTAAGATAATATACAACAAATTATCGTTAGTCTTCAATGAGGAAAAATCTAATAGAATACAATAGACAACAAACTTTAAATCAATATTCGCATGAAATAATAATTCATTAGAAGAGTTAAGTAGAGAATGCAAACTACTATCTTCTATGTATGAATTTAAAAGTTCATCGCTCTATCTTTTATCCTCAGTAACATCAATTAATATACATCCGAATAAAATATTCATCTTTTTGCACTTCTGGGCCAAAGATATTCATCAGATTAATCATGTTCATTTAAACACTGCTCATCTTTGCACTCACGGCCAAAGATATTCTTGAGAAATCATTCATCTTTGCACTACTGGCCAAAGATATTCTTAAGAAATCATTCATCTCTTGCCTACAAAACAAAGATATTCCATAATATCATCATTTAAGGTAGAGGATGATGAAAATATTTTTTAAAGAAAGCGAATCCAAGGAAACAAAATGACAAGGATTAAGGATTAAGGATTCGTACTTGGTTTTATCCACGTCCAAAAATACCTCAAAAATAATCATAGTGGTGTAAAATTCAAGAATGATCAAAACATGGATACAATCGAGCTAGTATCCGAATAGATATTTTGGGCAAAAAGAAGAAATTTTATTTTTTCTAATTGAATAGTGCCGAGTATCGTGAATAGTCTTCAGATCGTGAATAGTCTTATATATCGTGAATAGTAACTCAGACACCAAAAGATAGAAATTCCACAAAAACATCTTCACGCTTCATGAATAGTACTTTCGTGAATAGTAACTCGTGAATAGTAACTCATGAATAATAAATCGTGAATAGTAACTCATGAATAGTAACCCATGAATAGTAACCCCGACATGAAAAAGTTCCAAATTTGATAAAAACTTGGATCAACATTTCAAAGATAATGATATTGAAGAAATAATATCATTACAAAAAAAATAATATCCCTTACCTCAAAAGAGCGATTTCCATTTGGAATAACGCCGAATGAACTTGCACCGTATATCAATACTCAAAGTATACTCAAAATACTCACAAGAATACGCTCAAAATATCGAGAGAGAAATAGAGAGAAACTTGGGTTTACGGTGTGATTTTCAATTCTAACCTAAGCACCCTATTTATAGAAATTGCTTAGAACACCAAAGCGTAAAATTTAATATAATATTAATATAATTATACAAATTTTCCTTAGCCCACCTTTTTGGTCAAAACACCAGCCACACATGTTAATGATGTCCAAAAAAATACAAAAACGTTTTTCTTAACAAAAATAATTTAAACTCCCAAAAATCAATTATTTCGGAGCTTCGAAACTTCAATAATTCATAATAAATAGCCCTTTCATCAGAAAATTCGAATCTCGCGAGTTTTTATAGGAATTTCAATTCTCTACAACTTTGCAGAAGAAAGTTTTTCCAAATTCCAAATAGAAATTGACCGAAAATCCACAAACGGGCGATTTTACAAGCTATAATCAAATTTCGGTCGATAATTGTGTCCACCAACACACAAAACATGTGTTAAACATTTAATGCCACAAAAATACTCTTCCTCCTCATATACTCATATATCCCACATTCATTGTAAAAATATCACCAATTAATATATTATTAAAATAATATATTTAAATGAATTATTTTATCGAGAAAAGATAAAATATTAATTTTCAACAATTGTCATTTTAAAAATTTTCTCCATCTATATCCACATAAAATTAATATTTTCCTCATCATATAAATCAATAATTAATTATTCACAAATAATATTACGAGAATCACAATATTGACAACCAGCGCTTTCAAGAAAGAGGGGCTTTCGAATAAGAATTTCTTCTTCTTGGCGCAATTTAGATGACCAAACCTCTCCTTAGATGAACTTTCTAGACATTGCCAATAATGTTATCTAATAATATTATTCAGATAATATGAATTATTGCTTCGATAATGAAAAATAATTGTGTAATGACAATTATTGAAACAACAACAATATAAAATATCAACGCGACAATTATTAACTCAATAAAATCTTTGAGCGACAATTCTCGTAACCATTATTGAGTAGTGCCTTCTTCGTAAGAATCAATAATTGGTGCAATACCGGTATCTACTTGTTCAACAACGCTAGACGTATTAGTGTGTTTTTACCACCGGGTATTCCAACAAGATAATACTTGAATAACTACACGCTAGTTATTTAAAAACAACTTATATTTGTCGTTTTCTTCATCCAATCGCTTTCCGTTTATGGGGCCCACACATGGTCACTGCGCCAGTCGTATTTAATATTCCCCGACAAAGCATCTGAATATTCCACGACCAAAACGAATATTCCCCGAAGCGATAATGAATATTTTATAACCACTTGCTTATTTTGAAATATTTGCGTATTTAACCCTTAACTATCCACATTAATCAAATCAACCCTTACTATTTCAAAATAATAAATAAAGGAAATTCCTTTTTATTTAAAAATTTGGGTCTTACAACCTCCCTCCTTATGAAATTTCGTCCTCGAAATTGATGTATGCGTACTGGTGTTTTGAAAAGGTGAGGATACCTCGCTTTCATTTCCGTTTCCAATTCCTGTGTCATTTCCTCTATAGCATGATTCCTCCACAAAACTTTAACTTGTGGTATGACCTTTCTTGGCGTAGGACATGCTCCTTCCTATCCAAGATCTTGACAGTACCTCCTCATATGTTAAGTCTTGACTATCTCGTCCGGTTCTAACTCAATAACGTGGTTCGGTCTTTCACATATTTACTGAAGTACGGATATGTGAAACACATTATGAACACGAGACATACTCGAGAGGTAACGCAAGTCTATAAAGCTACATTTCCTACTTCGGTCAAGAATTTGAAATGGACCAATAAATCGTGGATTGAGCTTTCCTCTCTTCCCAAATCTTGTAACTCCTTCCATGGAGCAACTCATGACAATACATGATCCCCTACATTAAATTCCACGTCCTTTCGATGAAGATCCGCATAACTCTTTTGTCGATCTTGTGCCGCTTGTATATCGTTGTCGAATCATTTGGATCTTTTCGGTGATCATATCGCATTACTAACTCTCGGGTCCCAACAATGTTGCTTCACCCACCTCATCCCAACATATTGGAAGCGACATTTTCGTCCATATAATGCTTCAAATGGAGCCACACCTATACTTGCACGATAAGCTTTGTTGTTGTAGGAGAATTCCACCAATGGTAAATACTTATCCCAACTACCTTTGAAGTCTAGGACACGAGTCTTAATAGATCTTCAAGAGTTTGAATAGTCCTCTCGATTGTCCATCTGGTTTGGGGATGGTATGCAGAACTAAATCGCAAATCCGTGCTCCATAGCTTTTTGCAAGCTAACCCAAAATCTTGAAGTGAATCTTGGGCCACGATCCAAAAACTATGGATACTGGCATGCCATGCAACCTCACAATCTCATTCACGTACATACTAGCAAGGCGTTCAAGGGAATAAGTCTCCGTATCGGCGAGAAATGAGCGGACTTGGTTAATCTATCAACAATAACCCAAATAGCATTGATGCCTTGAGAAACCGTAGGAAGACCCATGTGAAAATTCATAGTAATGTGTTCCCACTTCCATTCAGGAATCTCAAGTGGTTGCAGACGGACCCTTAGGTACAAGATGCTCCGCCTTTACACGTTGGCAAGTTAAACACATCGAGATAAACTTTGCAATCTCTCTCTTCATATTGTTCCACCAAAATGTATGTCGAGATCACGATACATTTTAGTACTTCGAGATGGATTGCAAATGGCGTGTTGTGTGCCTCCATCATAATCTTGTACTTCAAATCGTAGTCGTTAGGAACACAAAAAGTCTAGAGTGGACTCAAGTATTCCTTCTTCATCAATTCTCGCTTAGAATAGCTCCTTCTTGTACTTTCTTCTTCATACGCGCCATTTCCGATTCGGTGGCTTGAGCAACCTTAACTTTTCTATTAAAGTTGGCTCTGTCGTATACTTGACATCATCGCACTCGCTCCCGTGCATATGATCTTCTACTCGATGCGCCGGCTACCACGTTAAACTTTACCGGGATGGTATTGAATAGTGTGGTCGTAGTCTTTCAATAGTTCGAGCCAACATCGGCGCCGCATGTTGAGTTCTTTTTTTTGAGTGAAGAAATATTTAAGGCTTTTATGGTGCGAATATATCTCCACTTTCTCCCATATAGATAGTGCCTCTATATTTTTAAGCTGAACGATTGCCGCCAACTCTAGATCATGAGTAGGATAATTCCTCTCATACTCTTTAAGTTGTCATGAGGCATAGGCTATGACTTTCCCACGTTGAGAGAACACATCCTAACCCTTTGCACGAAGCATCATTTGTAGATAACAAATCCATCCGAACCAGATGGTATTGTTAGAAACAGTCTTAAAATAAGTCTCCTCTTAAGCTCTTGGAAACTCTTCTCGCATTCTTCACTCCAAACGAATTTTGTATCCTTAGAGTTAGGTCAAG
The DNA here is from genome assembly GCA_020205615.1 of Panax quinquefolius. NCBI lineage: Eukaryota > Viridiplantae > Streptophyta > Magnoliopsida > Apiales > Araliaceae > Panax > Panax quinquefolius. Next base: position 92,311,571 of record CM035158.1, on the reverse strand, counting down.
GTTAATGAAGTAGCGATTCGAGAAAACCCTTCCACGAATCTCCGATAATAACCAACTAAGCCCAAAAACTTCGTGCTTGATCACCGACTTGGTTGCTCTGAACTTTGTATTGCTTCAATCTTCACGGATCAACAAATACTCCATGTTTCGACACCACGTGCCCAAGGAATGCTACTTCCTCAAGCCAGAACTCACATTTCTTCAATTTTGCATATAGTTGGTTTTCACGAAGCCTTTGGAGTACCAGCTTCAAATGGTGCTCATGATCTTCACGGCTTTTGGAATATATGAGAATGTCATCAATAAAGACAACAACGAATTGATCCAAATATTCCTTGAATACTCGGTTCATCATATCCATGAAAGCCAGTGAGAGCATTAGTTAGTCCGAAAGACATGACTAAGAATTCATAATGCCCATCTGGAGTTACAAGGCGCTCTTTGGAATATCCTCGATTTTAATCTTCAAATTGATGATATCCGAGCGAAGATCGATTTTTGAAAAGAATTGTGCCCCTTACAATCGGTCAAACAAGTCATCAATACGAGGTAGAGGATACTATTCTTGATGGTGACATGGTTCAATTCCGATAGTCAATACAAAGTCGCATACTCCCGTCTTTTCTTCTTTACAAATAAACAGAGCACCCCAAGGAGATGTACTAGGGCGAATGAAACCGATGTCCAACAATTCCTCAGTAGTTGGACCTTTAACTCCTGAAGTTCAATAGGAGCCATTCGATATGGGGTTTAGAAATGGGCTTTGTACCGAGTTCAAGATCAATAAAGAATTCAACTTCACGTTACGGGGTAGGCCGGAAGTTCTTGGGAAATACGTCGGAAAAAGTCAATAACAACAGAATATCATTCAAATTTGGCGTGTCTTTATTCAAATCCATAACATGGGCTAAGAAAGCTTGACATCCGTTTTTTAATAAACGAATAGCTTTATGATTAGATATGACGGTGATCGATTTTAATGGTTTAGTTGCTTGAATTAGCATAACAGACGGTTGGTTAGGAATATGAAAACTAACAACCTTACGAAAACAATCAATTTTGGCATGATGAGTAGTTAACCAATCAATCCCTAAAATCACATCAAAAGCAAGTATCTTTAAAGAGATAAGGTCAACGGTAAGGTAATGGTGCCAACTTGAATCAAACAAGATTTATAAGCAGATGGATGTGATGAAAGTTTCTCTAACGAGTTTCCACGAGATAGGTCAAAGTCTAATTTCTCCTGGTCAAGTTTAAGCGTTGAGCACATGCGGAGAGATAAATGAATGGGTAGCACCGGTATCAAGTAAGGTATAAACTTCAAGAATTTATAAATAGCTTACCCGTGATCACCTCGTTTGGGTTCCTCGCATTATGACCAAATCACAACAAACGCTCTTCCTTAATCGTTGACTTTGACTTTTACGGGGATGATCTTTTTGAGTCACCGATCCCCATTGAACTAGGTTTACGCTTTGTATGAATCTCGAGCGATATGTCCTTCCTTTCCACAATTATAGCATACCTTGAACTGTTGTGGGCGGTTTGGTGATATGTCCCTCTTTTCCACATTTGTAGCATATAATGGGTGGTCGTTCTCCTCCCTTAGAACCCGATTCTTTGCGCCTTTGTCATCTTCATATGGTCGCCATTAAATCTCCTCTTTTAAAATCTCCCCACGACTCGCTTCTTCTATTTTCATGGCCATGATTACCACCAGAGTGGTTACCATTTCATTCTGGTCTATTTCTTTCTCCGCAGTTATCATTATTACATTGATCGCTATCTACGATCGATCCTCGTTGTGGTCCTCAATTGACCGTACTCATTATCTCGCTCTAATAATTGAGCCTGCTTTACAACATCTGAATAAAGAGAAATTTATGAGAAATGAGATCTCGGCGTATCGCAGGGTTTCAAACCTCTAAGAAACATCCGCGTCATCGTTCCTCATTCTCCACCAAATGAGGTGCAAACTGGATAACTCTGCAAACTTTGCCTCGTCTTTGAGACACCGTCGTATGTTGTTCTGCTCCATCTAATAAACTCCACTTCCTTCATATGACGAACACTTTCGGAAAGTATTTGTCATTAAATAATTTTTGAAATGTCTCCCACGACATCTTTGCCGAAAAGCGATTGGATGGAGTACGCTTCACGAGACTCCCACCAGTGATCCCTTTCGCCACGGAACATAAAGGTGGCGAATGGAACCTTCTGTTCTCCGTGCATCCCAAGACATCGAATATCTTGGTAATTTGTTTTGACCCATGCTTCCGCCATGATCGGATCGCTTTCCTTAAATTCTCGGTGGTCCCAACTCTTTAAAAGCGCTTGGCAGTGACAACCCGTGAATTGCTATCATTTCCTCCTGTATTTTGAACACGAGTTTCCCTCGTCGATTTTGCATGAATCTGCAAAAACTTCTAAACATCCCTTCGTTCATCATCGCGCTTCAATGGTGTTGTTCACGGAGGTACATTGCCCGACTGTTGCACGTTCTCCTCGTTGGTAAGTGAGGCATCTCCACGGTCTCATTTACTCCAATTATTAATATTCTCGTTCGACATTCTCAAATACTATCATAAAACAAGGGTTAATTAAGGAAATCAATATATCACATAATATCCCTATATCTTGACCAACTAACAAATAAGCTTAGGTAGGACACACTAGCGAAGGATTTACTCGCCTCTCCCTCCTAGTTCTATTCCCCGATCTCCGAGATCATATCCCTAAGCTACGATACCAAACCGTGGCGCCCCAAAATAGGTATACATCACCTATACGAGTTGTCAATACATGGTACGAAACAACTACAACTTTATTATTACAACAAGAAAGCGTGAGTTTGAATACAAATATTATCTTCTAGACAATATCTATACTCAAATAAATCCTCATCACATTTATTGATACATTAATTTACAAAATGGTGAGGACTACTAAACAATCCTTTCTAAAACCTTCATTCCATACCCCAACTCGTACTCGCTATATTCTCGCCTCCTGAGAAAAATGGAACAAAAAGGAAAAGGGTGAGCTCAACTAGCTCAAGAAAGAATACTATGACTAAGATAATATACAACAAATTATCGTTAGTCTTCAACGAGGAAAAATCTAATAGAATACAATAGACAACAAACTTTAAATCAATATTCGCAATGAAATAATAATTCATTAGAAGAGTTAAGTAGAGAATGCAAACTACTATCTTCATGTATGAATTTAAAAGTTCATCGTCTATCTTTTATCCTGTAACATCAATCAATATACATCTGAATCAAATATTCATCTTTGCACTCTGAGCCAAAGATATTCATCGATTAATCATGTTCATTTAAACACTGTTCATCTTTTGCACTCTGAGGCAAAGATATTCTTGAAAATCATTCATCTTTGCACTACTGCCAAAGATATTCCATAATATCATCATTTAAGATGAGGATGATGAAAATATTTTTAAAAAACGAATCCAAATGAAAACAAAATGACAAGGATTAAGGATTAAGGATTAAGTACTTGGTTTTATCCACGTCCAAAATACCTCAAAAATAATCATAGTGGTGTAAAATTCAAGAATGATCAAAAACGGATACATCTGATCGAGCTAGTATCCGAATAGATATTTTAGGCAAAAGAAGAAATTTTATTTTTCTATGAATAGTGCCAGATATCGTGAATAGTCTTAGTATCACGTGAATAGTAACTCAGACACCAAAAGATAGAAATTCCACAAAAAACATCTTCACGCTTACATGAATAGTACTCGTGAATACTAACTCGTGAATAGTAACTCATGAATAGTAACTTTCGTGAATAGTAACTCATGAATAGTAACCCATGAATAAGTAACCCCAGACATGAAAAGTTCCAAATTTGATAAAAACTTGAGATCAACATTTCAAAGATAATGATATTGAAGAAATAATATCATTACAAAAAAATAATATCCACTTACCTCGAAAGAGCGAGACTTACATTTGGAATAATTTGAATGAACTTGCAGACCGTATATCAATACTCAAAGTATACTCAAAATACTCACAAGAATACGCTCAAAATATCGAGAGAAATAGAGAAAACTTCAGTTTACGGTGTGATTTTCAATTCTAACCTAAGCACCTATTTATAGGAAATTGCTTAGAACACCAAAAGCGAAAATTTAATATAATATTAATATAATTATACAAATTTTCCTTAGCCCACCTTTTGGTCAAAACACCAGCCACACATGTTAATGATGTCCAAAAAAATACAAAAACGTTTTTCTTAACAAAAATAATTTAAACTCCCAAAAATCAATTATTTGAAGCTTGAACTTCAATAATTCATAATAAATAGCCCTTTCATCAGAAAATTTGAATCTCGCGAGTTTTTTTATAGAATTTCAATTCTCTACAACTTTGCAGAAGAAAGTTTTTCCAAATTCCAAATAGAAATTGACCGAAATCCACAAACGGGTGATTTTACAAAGTTATAATCAAATTTGGTCGATAATTGTGTCCACCAACACACAAAACATGTGTTAAACATTTAATGCCACAAAAATACTCTTCCTCCTCATATATATACTCATATATCCCACATTCATTGTAAAAATATCACCGTTAATATATTATTAAAATAATATATTTAAATGAATTATTTTATCGAGAAAAGATAAAATATTAATTTTCAACAATTGTCATTTTAAAAATTTTCTCCATCTATATCCACATAAAATTAATATTTTCCTCATCATATAAATCAATAATTAATTATTCACAAATAATATTACAGAATCCTGATATTGACAACCAGCAGTTCCTGAGGAAAGGGGGCTTTCGAATAAGAATTTCTTCTTACTGGTAGCCTTGATTAGATGACCAAACCTCTCCTTGACAGAACTTTCTAGACATTGCCAATAATGTTATCTAATAATATTATTCGATAATATGAATTATTGCTTCGATAATGAAAAATCTTTGTGTAATGACAATTATTGAAACAATGACAATATAAAATATCAACGCGACAATTATTAACTCAATAAAATCTTGAGCGGCCAATTCATTGTAACCATTATTGAGTAGTGCCTTCTTACGTAAGAATCAATAATTGGTGCAATCTGGTGTCTACTTTGCTCAACAACGGCGTATTAGTGTGTTTTAACCACTTGGGTATTCCAACGGTATTAATTGGTAACAACTACTACGCCGTTATTTAAAAACAACTTATATTTGTCGTTTTCTTCATCCAATCGCTTTTCGTTATGGGGCCTACACATTTAAATGTGGTCGTCACGAATATTCCCAAACGATCTGAATATTCCACGACCAAACTAATATTCCCAAACAATAATGAATATTTTATAACCACTTGCTTATTTTGAAATATTTGCGTATTTAACCCTTAACTATCCACATTAATCAAATCAACCCTTACTATTTCAAAATAATAAATAAAGGAAATTCCTTTTTTATTTAAAATTTAGGGGTCTTACAATATGTACCAATTTAAACAACTAAACAAAAATTTTATAAAACTTAAATTTTGAAAACACGGTTTAAAACCAAAACTCCATAGTTGATATATTATAACACGATAAACATCAGAAATTCTAATAACAACCAATTTGTTTACTTTAACTACAATTCTCTCGAAATTCATAACAAACAAATTAACATAATCACAGTTTAATCTCTCAATTAGTATAATCTAATTTTGTTATCATACAAAATTTAACAATCACTGTTCATATCTTTACTGTAAACTATTTCCTTCTTGTAATCGTAAATTAGCATACAATCTTATCTATACATTAAGCATACAATCATATATATATACATGTATACATGCTAGTTATTACCAAAACACATGATTTAGTAAAGCATAGTTTACAGATAATTTTTGTAGAAAAACCTTATATTACAGTTAAATTCACATACACATAGAGACTTTAGGCATAATTACATAAAACATATATAAGTATAAAGGTTATGCCACATACCTTCTAATTGCTCAGTAATCATTGCTAACACCACTGGATTTGTTTGTAAACCCCACGTGTACACTCTCAATTTCCTCTGCAATTCTCTCTTCCTCTGTTTTCTTTCTATACTAACAAGCCTTGGAAAATAATGCGTAGAGTTATAAACTGACTCCCACGCTCTCTTTCCGTTAAGGAAAACAAAGGACGCCAGTTAAAATAAGCCAAAGGCCACAAGGCCTTGTTTGGCTAACACATAAATCCCATAACTAAATTATTTAAATAATATTTATATTATATAGTTACACTTATCACACATTACTTCAATTAATTAATAACTTTAATTTTAGCTTATAATAATAATAAAATTCTTATTACCATTATACTTAAAATTAATAAATAATTATATATCTAATTTAATTAATAAATTAGACACATCACTTTATTTAATTTATTCATTTTTATTAAATTAAACAATTCATTTAATTAACTAATTTCTTAAATATTAAGCAATTGATTTAATTTAATTATCTCCTTAAATTAAATCCAACAAATAAAATTATCATTACTCGATTCAATTAACATTAATTAATTTAGTTACTAAATTAATTCATCACAATTCATCAAATATTTATTTTGCTCAACAACTAAATTATTTAAAATATTTATTTAATTCAATAAATATTTGTAAATTAAATTACAAATTCCTCGATCGTTACAATCCCAACCAAAGTAGTTTAGATGAGTTAAAACACTTCAAAATTCAAATTTAAAACTAAGTCAAACAACAACTTTCAATGACTCGCGCGACCACGCGCGATCCTAATACAAAACAGGCGCGCGTGTATACATTTTTAGCTTCTGCAGGTTGATGGCGCGGGCGCGTGAGTTCTAGCTTGTGCAGCCGTGCGATCGCGGAGCTTCTGTGTTCTACATTCTTGACTTCTGCTGATTGTTACTTCTTTGTCCTGCTGCTTTTGCTTCTTTGTCAATCACTGCTTAGTTCTTTTTCTCCACTCATCCCTCGTGTCATGCCTTCATTAGTCTCGTGCCACCTACCAATGTCGAACTATGCCATTTCCTGCATTTTCATACCATTGGAGTTCAAATTACATGCAATGCAAAATAACACAAAATGCAACTAAAGACATGCTAAAGTGTACTTGAGATGGGCATAGTTCTCGTGAATTGATATCCAATAAGTAGGTATAAAACCTACTTATCAAATACCCCCAAACTTGAACTATTGCTTGCCCTCAAGCAATGCATACAACATAAAACAATAACTTGCAACTACATGCTATGCAACTAGATTATGATGCAAATGAGTCTCAAATTTTTCCAGCTAGAATAGAATTTCAGTCCTAAAATGCCTCAACGAATTATCCAGATTCAAGAATAAAAATTCAACCAAGCTATAGGCATAATATCTTACACTCAACCAATCCATACATGCTATAAGGATGATGTGTGTGTTGTGTTTACCAAAACTTCATTAAAGCAAAGAATATACATGCTACTTTGCTCAAAATAGAAAATTACAGTCTACATTAAGATTCGTGTATACTAAAGCAACAAAGACTACTCTGACATATCAAAACCAACTAAGGTTTAACAATGGGTTTAAACTTCTTTATTTTTACTCACGAGGGTGATTTTTTCTCTTTCCCGCGATGTTTATTGCTATTATTTTTTTATATATAGTGAGTGCGTTTTACGCTCCATCTTGCCCTTCCAAAGAGTCAACAATTCAGCTCAAGGAGGTTTCAAGATAGCTTTTTCTTTTTTTCTTTTTTTTATATATAGCATACCCATTTGTTCCCAAAGTTTGATTATCAATGTTTTTCATAGTCTACGTCCATTTTCCACATAATTCTCTTTTGAAAACCACATTTCTTATCAAGAAATACAACATATAACTCTTATGCCTACAAGCATTTTTGAACACGTCAGTGCAAACCGAAAGCATCTAAACAACATCATGGATTACATCATGTACAACATTATATCTAAACTTATTTTATCCATTAAACTCAACAATCCTTCAAGATTCAAATTCATCATTGGCTAGACATAATTTCCATATAGCTAGAAATATGAGACATGCAACTAAACATATAATGTTATAACATATATTAACACAAATACTAATGACATAACACATAAACATACAAATTAAACATGCAACATTTAAACTAACATGCAACTACCCTACTACCCTACTACCCTACTACCCTACTACCCAATACCCCAAAACTTAAAATATTCATTATCTCAATGAATGAAGGTATAGGGTTAGAGAAACTCCCCTATTGATCAGCTGCACCGCCCTCTTCGGGTGGTGAATCCGGTGGTCGAAAATGGCACTACCGTCTCCCAACTGACGTGGCCACTCAAGCATAGTCCTTGTCTGCAAGAAACGCCTCATGTAGCAACCTCCTCAAACCCATAGCAAACGCTGCAAAATTGTCGTACATAGTGTCGACCTTCCGCTCCAACCTTCGGAGTTGTTGATCCCCAGTAGCAGCAGTGGCTTGGGTTAACGTGCCTGCTTCATCTATCTTGCAGGACTGCGATGAGAGCGTAGATGAGGCGGGACGAAGAATAAAACCTTTTCCTCTTGGATGCGGAATACCCCCTTGCCAATCTTCAAATCTTGCTATTGTAGCATGCGTAATGTCCTGGCTTGGGAAATGCAACTGCTCATCCGTCCACCTAATTCCTGCCTTGGCACACAAATCAGTCACTATTGAGGCATGTGTAATACTTCTCGTGGTACTTCCTCGCATGTATCTCAGCATGTTCTGATTCATCAGGTACCCTATGTCGATATCCTTTCCCACAATAATCCCCCATAGTATAATCGCTCGCTCAACTGTAATCTCATGCTAATGAGAAGATGGCATGATTTTTGCAGACACAAACAAATTCCAGGCCTTTGCATAACGATTGAGAGTGGACGCCGGAAAGGTCTTAGGGTGATTAGTGCCCGACGTGCATGTCCACTGAGTCCCTGGAATACACAAATCAATGATAACAACGTCCAAATCTTTCTCCAAACGGTCAGCCTCCACCCAATTTATTCTTCCAGTCGGAGGGTCGGGTAAATTGAACACTTGACAAATAGATCTTGGTCAGTATTCCACTTGAATTCCACGAACGAAAGAAAATCCATTCATCATTTCCCTCGCATTTGCATAAAACTCCCGCACAATAGCCATAGGTGCAGCCAATGGCATAGAGCATACCCCATACCAACACCTTTCTCTAATCATCTGCACTAACTGTCCATCCTGTGCATCTGGCTTAAACCCTCACTGACGAACAAACGATTTCCCCACAATTCGATAGTATTCTATTTGAGCATCCAAATTGACAAATTTAGAGAAATCAACATTATAACCACTTTGACTGCTTGTAGAGGATGATTCAGGGGTGCGAGATCGAGCACGCTTAGGATCCATTTGAAACTGATAAAGAAGAAGAAGACTTGCTGGATATACTCGTGATTGATAGCTGATGAACTGAATACCCCCACACTTATGTTGCACAAACCCATTGAAACCCTAGTTTTATCAGTGTAGATGTTGATCGTGGGTAGGAGATCTGATGCAACAATCACGTAGTGGAGATAAGACGTTACAACTTCAATTGGGAACGCTTTGGAAAGGAGGAGTCGTGCGTGTTGTGGAGAACAAGGGAATATGACTCTCTGTTATTTCAAATGATGGAAGATATATGTTAAAACAAGCCTTTAAAACCCAAATTTTTTTTCAAAATTTGGTTCGAGGCGCGGCCGCGTGTGTTTTCAATGGAGACATGGCGCGCCATATGTACAGTACATTTTTTTTTTACACGGACATGCAAAGCGGGTGCGCAATTTTTAAAGCATACATACATGGCATGTAGCGCGCCTTCTTCTGCACTTCCAATCTGCATCTTCCAATACATCAACATAGTGCTGACTTCTTTTCAATTCACCTGCATAAACACCAATTAATCATGTCAACGCATGAACTATTGAATATGCAAAAATGACCATCTAATCATCATACTCTCTATACTATTCTCAAACACAGTCTAATGCAAATTCAACTACCAACACACTTATGCAGAACAAATCAAACTATCACAATTAAAAATGAAAATGAACTAACAAAAATAACCTAAACTGAATAAATAAAAAGTATAGATAGAAACAATGGGTTGCCTCCCATCCTAAGTTATAGTCAATTAGCTTGACTGCCTCTGAATCTCATGTTGAAGAAAGAATCGAGGTTACTTTTTGTTTGTCAACCTTGCCACCAAAATAATGCTTTAGCCATTGTCCATTCACTTTAAACGGCTTGTCCGGGAACTTATCGAACACTTCTACTGCACCATGTGGGAAAACTGTCTTCACTGTGAATGGCCCTGACCACCTTGATTTGAGCTTCCCAGGAAAAAGTTTTAGTCTAGAGTTGAAAAGCAAAACTCTTTGTCCCAGCTCAAATGTTCTCTTTATGATCTTGTGATCATTGTAACAATCCGGAATTTCAAATTTAAATTTTAAATATTTATTGAATTATCTAAATATTTATTTGAGGTGTCTATTGTTGAATAAATATTTTAATTGATGTTAATATGGTATATTTACTAAATTAAATAAATATTTTAACTGATGTTGATGTGATTATTGTATATTATCCTTCTTGTGGGCAATTATTTGCTCACTCTTGCACAAAACAATTCAGATGAAGTTAAGAAGTTTGAAGAGCTTTCTACAAGTAAGGGCAAGGACAAAGTGCTTGATTAGACGACAACGTTTAATTTATCTTTTATTTATGAAGCTTATGTAATTGATTTATCTATGATCATGTTTTAATTTTTCCGCTAATGATTGTAATAAAGGTTAGATGACCTGAGATTTTTTTAGATTATGTAACCCTTCAATGGGAGATTGATTGTTTAAACTTTTGAGTTTAATTATATCATTTGTTTATGGGTAGTTAGTTATGATTTAATTGGACAGTGAACACCAAATCTGTGGGATTGAAGTATCCGGATTTGGGGGTGTCACAAGTTGGTATCAAAGCTTTAGGTTATGAACCTTAGGTGGGGAAACCTTAGGCTATAACCTTCTAGGAGATCAAAAATATAGAGGTGTTAAACTCTTATCGAGTTATATGGAATGTATTAAGGGAAATTCATTGAAGATAAAATGATAAAAGACTTTTTGTGCTTATGTATTAATGACTTATGTGCTCGCAAGTATTTAGGAGTAGCGATTATTATACACATCAAGTTGTGGGATTGTTAAAACTTTGTTGTCAGAATGACTGATGAAGGAAGATAGGGATTAGTATCCCTGAGAAGTTCATACAGTCTGAGTATGGTTTGTATTGGGAAAGCCATACCCGTTGTTTTCTGATGTAGCACGTGGGTATGAAGCTTGAGTTTGAACGCAAGGATAAATGTGAAGTGAAGGATGAGTGCGAGGAGGGGGATTCCTCAAATGAAGTGTATGGTCATAACATTAAGTTATAAAAGAAGGTCGAGAAATTAGAAGGTCAAGCCGTAAAGCACTAAGCCACATTAGCGCATGGAGATGTCGCGACTCAAGACCTTATTGCACAACTTACGGATGTAGAACGGATATTAGCACAGTCAGAGTATTAAAGAGGATAATTATTAGCTAGGAATGTGATTGCGCAGGAATGATTGGGGAAAGGAGTCAGCAAAGCGGGCGAAAGCTGAGAACGCGTGGATGAAGGTTTCTAAATGTATAGATCGTGTTAAAGACAAGTCGAAGAGTTCCAAGCGAATGATGAAATGTAGAATTTAATCTTCCAATCTCTTGACGATTCGTATCGTGGAGCAAGAGCGCAATGGAGTTGTACAATGTGGAATGTTCTTGTAAATTGCAAGAAACATTAAAATTATTTATAAATCATGATGAAAATTAATAAAATATAAATCTTGACTTTTGAAATAAGTAGTGGGATATGATGAAGTAATCCTAGAATTTTATCATTTTAGGATAAATAATATAAATAGCAGTGAGACTGTTTTGTTATGTGTTGTATGATAAATGAATAAATACATCATTGTTTATTAAGATATGTTATGTGTGGTTTAAAAGTGGTTGTGATAATCTGGAAAATTTTAATGTGGGGATGGATGATGATCTAATAGTTTGAGTTTTAAATAGTAAGATGTCGCCTAGAAGAAGACAACAGCGTCAACAGAGACCCGAGGAATATGCATACAATAGGGAAGCTAACATAAATCCAGTGCCACAACTGGTGAATTTTCTGGTGGGAGCACTGGCAAATCAACTGAATTTCTTGCTATATAATCAAATCTCGATGTTCCAACCAAATTAATTCACAACAGGGCTGGAAAGAACGATTGACGTAGACGGGGAAGGTAATACGTTGACTTATAATCAAGAGCAGAAGGGAAAGAAGAGTGAAGATGATAAGGTGGGAGATAGCCATACTGGTAACGCTCGGAAAAAAAAGTGGAACAATGGTATCGACGCTGAAAATCAGCAGGGGAATGAAAAGAAGAAGGTGGAGGCATGTAGCAACTGTGGAAAGAAACATGTAGGTATTTGTTTGAAGGAAAAAAGGGTGTGCTTTAATTGTGGTTTGAAGGGACACATTGCACCAAAGTGTTCAAGACCGAGGAAGGGAGCCTGCTTCACATGTGGATCAAAAGAGCACTTGGCTTGAGGGTTCCCGAAGAAAGCGGTAAGAAAAGCAAGTGGAAGCAAAGGGGGCAGTGGCAAACTAGTTATTGTTGAATCAGCTTCGCCGTGTCGACCAACCAAACAATCAGCCAACATGATGATCCAGGACGCAATGCAAGGTATGGTTCCGATCAGTTATTTGTATGACTGTGTGTTATTTAATTCAAGTTCCACTTGTTATTTTATGCATGAGGAATTCATTCAGAAACTAGATTCATTTCGGGGAGAGTTACACTATTAAATTATTAGTGATGTCAATGGATTTATTCCTGATTTGATTTATGAGACTCTGAGGAAGTCAAAGGTAGTATTTTATTCTTTTAGTTGCACCTGTGATGTCTCTACGAGATAGTATAGGAAATTTTGTGTTGTATAGCGATGCATTATACAATATGTGAGGCTGTGTGGGTTGGCAGAATTGCAGGGTTATCTTATATGTATCGCGGCATTTAAATTTTTTATGTGAAAGGATATTCGACTCACGATCCAGAGCTAGAGGTAGTAGTGGTTACCCTAAGGATTTAGAGGTGTTATTTTGGAAGTAGTGTGAGATATAAACAGACCATAAGTGTCTAAAGTATATTCTCATACAAGAGTATTTAAGAATGTGTTTCAAGTGATAGTTGAAGTTGATCAAAGATTATGGCTGCAAAATCATAAACGAAGGTGGTTGCCGACGTCTTAAGAAAAAGGTAGGAGTTGTTTTTATTAACTGTGCAAGATGAGTTCATAATAGAAATGACAAATTTATGGTTGGAGGTAAGATATATGAAAAGTCAGAGGAGAAGCTATTCAGATGGAAAAACGGTACAGTTTTGGTAGACAGAGTAAAGGAAGAGAAGCTGCAAGATGAAGGTGTCAAATTCATAATCGATACTGAAGGATAGTTGAAAGTAGAAGGAAGAAACTAGGTTTCGCTAATACCATGAATTGCAAAATGAAGTTTTGCATAAAATTTATATGTTGAATCAACTAGGAATCACGAGATTTTTTATTGCCTTCGATAATACTATTTGTGGAAAGATATAGCGATAGAATTTGTGGTATGTCAAAGTTAGCATTTTATATATCGAACAGTGTGTGAAGTTATTTGTTAACGAAATTGTTTCAAGGCACGGTGTTTCAGCGTCAATTGTGTCAAACCGAGATTCACGATTTACATCGAATTTCTAGGAAGTGTTTACAAGAACGTGTGGAATGCAATTAGAAATATGTATGTCTTATCATTTGCAAATCGATTGCCAAAATAAAAGGAAATCCAGACATCAGAAATCATGTTAACGTCATACGAGGTATCCACATTGAGAAAGTTTAAGAGTAAGGTAATGCTAGGTGGGATTTCAATTGAGGACTCATATGGTAACTAAGTCGTACATATTTTTGTATGGGCAGAGGTTTTGTTCGTATACTTGGTTTATGACATTGATAATCATTGAAATATCGGTATTGCGTTATCCATGTATATGTGGTGGAAAGGTGATTCTTTTCTCATATATATATATTTGATAGTTAGAGGATATTAAGAGTAGGATCGGTTCTTAAAACTAAAGCATATGGTAAGTTTGTGACTCATAATCATATGGTATGTTTTGAACCCCTCAGGGAATGGACGCCTATGGTCTGACTAGGATAAGTTCCTAAACTCATATGATTATGGCAAGTTCCTGAATTTCCAAAGTGTGATAAGTTTGACAGACTATATTGGGTAAAAATCGGTTATAGTATAAGAAGCATTGATGAAGTTGAAAAGATGGTTTTGAGGTAGCCTTACCTCTACAGTTAGAGCGTATTCGTAATGTTTTTCACGTTTCGGTCCGATTGTAATCATGTGATGGTTATGAACCATTATGGTTGTTGTTCTACTAGGAAATTTCTATCCAGATAGTTGACAGAAAAGAACAAATGTTCAGGAATGAGGTGATACCTTCTGTGAAGGTGATATAGAGGAACCACATTGTCGATGAGGCTACGTGGGAACTCGAAACTAAAATAATGAAAAATTATCGTGAGTGATTTGTTTAGTCTGTGTCTTCGATTCTGGGGACCGAATCTTTGTAAGGAGTGAAGAATGTGACGATTTGATTTGTTGAGTTGTGATTCTGGGGACAAAATCCTTGTAAAGAGGGAAGGATGTAACAATCCGGAATTTCAAATTTAAATTTTAAATATTTATTGAATTATCTAAATATTTATTTGAGGTGTCTATTGTTGAATAAATATTTTAATTGATGTTAATATGGTATATGTATTAAATTAAATAAATATTTTAACTGATGTTGATGTGATTATTGTATATTATCCTTCTTGTGGGCAATTGTTTGCTCACTCTTGCACAAAACAATGCATTTGAAGTTAAGAAGTTTGAAGAGCTTTCTACAAGTAAGGGCAAGGACAAAGTGCTTGATTAGATGACAACGTTTAATTTATCTTTTATTTATGAAGCTTATGTAATAGATTTATCTATGATCATGTTTAATTTTTCTGCTAATGATTGTAATAAAAGTTAGATGACCTGGGATTTATTTTAGATTATATAACCCTTTAATAGGAGATTGATTGTTTAAACTTTTGAGTTTAATTGTATCCTTTGTTTATGGGTAGTTAGTTATGATTTAATTGGACAATGAACACCAAATCTGTGGGATTGAAGTACCCGAATTTGGGGGTGTCACAATCATGCCATTTCTTCACCTTTTCCTTGTACATCTTGGAGTTTTCATATGCCTGTAATTGGAATTCGTCCAACTCATTCAGATGGAGGAGGCGTTTCTCTCCTGCAGCTTTCAAATCAAAATTGAGCTTCCTAATCGCCCAATATGCCTTATGCTCTAGCTCCATAGGAAGGTGACAAGCTTTGTCATAAACTAGCTGAAAAGGTGACATGCTCAATGGAGTCTTATACGCAGTCCTATATGCCCAAACAACATCATCAAGCTTTAAAGACCAATCCTTTCTAGTGGGGTTCACAACTTTTTCCAGAATTCTTTTAACTTTCCGATTTGAATCTTCTGCTTGGCCATTCGTTTGTGGATGATAAGTTGTAGCAATGCAATGATTCACCCCATACTTAGCCAACATATGTGTGAACTGCGTATTACAAAAATGGCTGCCTTCATCACTAATGATAGCCCTTGGAGTCCCAAGCCTTGTGAAGATACATCTTTGTAAAAACTTTAGGACCACCTTGGCATCATTTGTTGGAAGAGCTGCCACTTCCACCCACAAAGACCAGATTTTGGGGTAGTACAATTTTAAGCTTGAGAGATGCTCCACTACAAATTTCAATACTGGACTTGGTTTTTTCTTCCGAAGATCACAAGAAGGTCTTGCCAAGGGTCTTGGAAGAAGCCCATTTGCCGAAATCAGTTGATGTTGAAAAATTCCAACATCTGGTCGATCATATTTTGAACAACAATGTGATATCTTTCACTGATGACGACATACCTCCCGAAAGGACTTGTCATTGCAAACCGTTACACATAGTGGTTATGGCCTCCGGATACATGGTCGGAGGAGTTTTGATAGATGGTGGGTCATCTTTGAATATATATCCTTATGCCACCTTGGCGAAGATGAATATCAACCCCAAGAGGATCAAAAGTAGCCATACAGTTATCAAAGATTTTGATGGGTCCAGACGAAATGCAGTTGGGGAGATTGAGTTACCTGTGGAGATTGGTCCACATACATTCAGTGTATCCTTTCATGTGCTCAAAATCACCACAGGATACAATCTGCTATTGGGAAGACTGTGGATTCATATGGCTGGAGTCGTCCCTTCCACCCTTCATCATTAACTTAAGTACATTATCAACAATAGCCTAATCAATTTTAATGCTAAGACGGAATATCCTGAACAAGGTGATATACCACTCATCATCTTTAATTTAGAAGTTAAACCGGCCAGTTTTCATGCCCTGGAGGTGAGTAACACTCATTACCATCTCATTGAGGCACCACCTCTCACACCCAAGATTTCTGCCGAGGTAATGTCGGCCACTCAAGAGATGATGTCATTGGGTCATCAAACTGGACAAGGGTTAGGCAACGATCATCAGGGCATTAAGTGTGACGCCCCAAAATAGGTATACATCACACATCTTGGGTTGCTAAATACATGGTACTAAATACAAATTCAAACTTAATTATACAACATGAGTTGAGAGTTTTTACATGAATATTGTCTCATAGACAATATCCAAACTCAAATTCAATCGTCATTACATTTATTATCACACTAAATAGTGAGGACTACTAAAATAACCATCTCGAACCATCACTCCATCCCCCGACTAGTCCCGGCTACGTTCTCATTTCCTGAAGAGAACAATGAAAGCAAAAGGGTGAGCCCGACTAGCCCAGTAAGAAATATTATAACTAAGATAATGCAAAATAAATTATCGGTACCTTCAATATTGTTAAACTGATAAAATACAATAGACATCAAGTTTAACTGTAGCGGAACAAGCAATCCATTACAAGAGTCAAGTAGAGCATGATATCTACTATCTTTTATGATTTAAAAAGTTTATCATCAATTTTATTGCTAGGACTCAGCTTAATAAATAAATCACATCATCTAATCATCCCTGCACTACGGGCCAAGGATATTCATTAGTATCACGTCCACATATTATTCCTGCATAACGGGCCAAGAATATTCATGTAATCATCAATGGTCATGATCTTACCGAATTATACCTGGTTATAATCATACCAATCAATAGTCCATCTATGCACTACGGGCCAAAGATGACTTTCATCACAATATAAGCATGGGGATGATGACAATGATATAAGAATTCAATTAAATAAAAGCAAAGGATAAATTTTAAAGATTTATAATTTAATTTATCCAGAATTCAATAATGTCCAAATTGTCAACATGATACTACTTTGTGGAGTAAAATTCAAGAATAATATTTATGTATCAAAAATAATTTGGACATAAAAGAAATAAATTTTTTGGGTGAATAGTACCCCGTGAATAGTACTTCGTGAATAGTACCCAACATGAAAAGTATCCCGAATCCCTGAGTAAATAATACTAGAGTGAATAGTACCTAGGTGAATAGTAACTCATGAATAGTACCCTGGCATGAAAAGTACCTTGAA
Organism: Panax quinquefolius; assembly: GCA_020205615.1. Lineage (NCBI taxonomy): Eukaryota > Viridiplantae > Streptophyta > Magnoliopsida > Apiales > Araliaceae > Panax > Panax quinquefolius. Next base: position 92,293,752 of record CM035158.1, on the reverse strand, counting down.
TCCCCTAGTGAATAATACTATAGTGAATAGTATTTGGATGAATAGTAACTCATTAATAGTACTCCGAGAAAAATATTGATATTTAATAAGAAAGTTCAGATCAATATTCCAATGAAATGATACTGGATGAAGCACAAAACTCAAGGATATTCCACTAATTTAAGGGATTATAGAAGCAATACTTACAATAATAAGTTTAGATTTAAGAATATGAAACAAAATAATATACGAAACTGCAAATGGATTTTCACCTGTCATACGGTACATAATCCACGTGGATAGATTATTCAAACATATTAAAGGATGAATATGAAAAATAGTATTCCTTATGAATACGAAAGAAATAATACCCCTTACCTTAGTAGAAGACTGGATACTGCAATAGTGAAGTAGCAAAATACTCTTTTTCTTTCTCTCTATATTTTCCTTCTCTATACTGTCTCTTGTGAATCTCAGTGAATTGGTGAGAATGAAAGAAGAATTAAGCTTCTATTTATAGGAGAATGGACTAAATAGTAACTGGTTCATGAACGGTCCAGATTGATTTACTATTATAACGGACGGTTCATATTAATTACTATTAAAACCACAACCAACGGTCTAGATTGATTTACTTTTAAAAACACCACCGACAGTCCAGATTGATTTACTTTTAAAACCACCACCGACGGTCCAATTTGATTTACTATTAAAACCACCATCAATGGTTCAGATTGATTTACTTTTACAACCACCATCAATGGTCAAGATTGATTAACTATTAAAACCACCATCAATGGTCCAGATTGGTTATCTATTAAAACCACCATCGACGTTCCATAAAATTAATAAATCTTCCCATGGAATACTAAGTCAAACTTATAACAAACGCCTCATAACAAATCCCTACATTTATATCAAAAATTAAATATATATTTACCACATATCATATATCTTTAATAAAACATTTTTAATTTATTAACAATTCTTCATCATTAATATTATAACTCACAATATTTGACAACCAGAATATTCCCATGAAAGAGGGGGCTTTTCGATAAGGATTTCTCCCTATAGGCGCAATTAGGTGACCAAACCCTTTTTCTCGACATAACTTTTTAGACATCATCAATATTGCAAATAATAATATGAATAACTTTGTCATCTCAATTATTAATTTAATAATATAAAATATTATGCAGATATTACTGTGAAAATAATTGAATCAAATAACGTGAGATACTATGCAGCAATTATTGTTGCAATAATTGATTAAACTGAGTGGCTTCTTACATAAGCATCAATACCGTGTGCTACTATGCAATCACACATATTTCTGTATTTTTACCACCGGTTATTTCAATAGTTAACGGTAAAACTTTCGCCGTTATTTTTATAAAAGATATTTTTGTCATTTTCTAACTCCGACAATTATTCTGTTATGGGGTCCACAATTGATGGTGTCGTCGTACAAATATTCCCTGACAAAAAGAATATTCTCCGACCAAACGAATATTCCCCGACACAACGAATATTTTATATCACCCTCAACGTTAACCTTTTCAATTTAACCATTTATTAAATAGAATAAAAATTATAAGAAAATTGGATACTTTCATTTCATATAATTTAGGGTCTTACAATCTCCCCTCATTATGAAATTTCATCCACGAAATTGGTGTACGTGCCTGGTATGTCGAAGAGGCGAGGATACCTTGATTTCATTTCAGATTCTAATTCCTAGGTCATTTCCTCAATATCGTGGTTTCTCCACAAAACTTTGACTTGAGGTATAACCTCTGAGCGTAGAATATGTTCCTTTTTATCCAAGATCTTGACAGGTACTTCCTCATACGTTAAATCTTCAGCTATCTCGTCTGGTTCTAATTCAATAATATGATTTGGGTCTTCCACATATTTACGTAACATAGATATATGAAAAATGTTATGAACACAAGACATATTTGGCGGCAACGCGAGTCTATAAGCCACAGTTCCTACTCGATCGAGGATTTTGAATGGCCCAATGAATCGAGGATTGAGCTTTCCTCTATTTCCAAATCTTGTAACTCCTTTCCATGGAGTAACACGTAACAACAAATGATCTCCAACATTGAACTCCATGTCCTTTCGATGAAGATCAACATAACTCTTTTATCGATCTTGTGAGGTTTTTATACGTTATCGGATCATTTGAACCTTTTCTATAGTCATACGTACCAACTCCGGTCCCAACACCATTCATTCACCCACCTCATCCCAGCATACTGGGGAACGACACTTACATCCATACAACGCCTCAAATGGAGCCATGCTAATACTTGCTTGATAACTGTTGTTGTAGGAGAATTCTGAAAGTAGTATGCATACAAGCCAATCATGTATGATGATAAAGCATATACTTTGTAATCAATCTTATTTATTTATTAATAAAAGAATTATTTATTAAAGGCATTTATTATCTACATGATGTTGTTTTAATAATATGTGATAAACCCGTAGTTTTAAGAAATGCTTTTAGAATCATGATGAGATCATGCTAATGAGATCTAAATTCTCAGATAGTTTAAAACTAAAATGTTCCCAATCAATGGATTACTAAAAAGGGGATTATTAAATCCGGATAGATTGGTACGTACGTTACTTACTCATTGGATGAGGATGATTGATCTCAGGTTTATTTGTGTGGAGACACTAAAGCAAGTATGTAGGTGTTTATTAGATAATAAGTTCACTGAACGTGACTCGTTAAGGAATACCTAATGGAGTTTTACTTACCTGTCAATAGGAATTCCTATAGTGATAGTAGTACAAATGATCCTTAGACTTGAGATCATCATAGTATCTTATATATAATGAATTGCACTTTGACTTATTCCTTAAGACTCTTAGAGTATATCAAAGGGTATGCTTGGGTGTAATAAGTTATATATGAAGATAAAGAATGATCAATAAAGAATATACCACTTCTAGTAAAAGAAGAGAAATGTCCTATGTGATTCGATAAATGACAACCCATGAATCCTTGGCTAAAGTGGAATGAAATTAGAAAGTAGTTTCTAATTTGCATTAATTAGGAGTTGTGCATTTAGGAATCGAAATACATATAATTAAATAAAATAAGACTTAACAGTAATTCCATGCCTTATATTTAATTGGGATATTGTATGGTGGAAGGATTGAATTGTACGCTAACTATTAACTCAAAGGTTCTTTTATGATTAATGTTGAAATCTATATTATCTGGAAAGTCGTTGATCGCTAGGGAGGTTTATCCCTATTGTAGAATAAATATTATTTATTTAAATAAATTAATCGTTTAATTTATTTATTTAAATAAGTTAAATTGTTCTAATTGATTTATTCACAACCAGTTTAATATGGTGAACGTAAAGGGTCACACCATAAAAGGAAGAATAATTATTTAAGAAGTTAGTGGCATAATCGTATAATATGTTAAGTATATTTAATTTAATCTATGGTGATAGAATAAATTAAATAGCTTAATATTATTATTTAATATTTTAGAAATATTAAATATAAATTAATAAGAGGAGTCTTATTAATATTATTACAATTAATATTATTTTAATTTCTAAAAAGTTTAGGAATTAATTTAAAATAAGTACTCTCATTTATTTCTAATAGGATTAGGAGGGAAAATTAGTTAAAGGAGTTTAATTAATTATCCCTAATAGGATTAGGAAGCCCATTTAATTAAAAGAGTTTAATTAAATAAATAATACATTATTTTAATAAGGTTACCTGATATCTTTATAAGAGGAGTCTTATATTATGTGACGCCCCCAAAATAGGTATACATCACCCATCTTGAGTTGCCAAATACATGGTACAAAATTCAAATACAACTTAATTATACAACAGTCGTGCAAAATACGACAAAACATATGCTGTGAGTTTTAATACAAATATTATCATCTAGACAATATCCACACTCAATTGAGTCCTCATTGCAATTATTATCACACTATTTAACAGAATAGTGAGAACTACTAATGCTATTATCTAGATTGTTACTCCATTCCCCGACTAGTCCCTGCTACGTTCTCATTTCCTGAAGAGAACAATAAAAGTAAAAGGGTGAGCTCAACTAGCCCAGTAAGAAATATTATGACTAAGATAATGCAGAATAAATTATCGTTAGTCTTCAACAGTGTTAAACTGATACAATACAACAAACATCAAGTTTAACTGCAGTGAAACAATCAATCCATTAAAAGAGTCAAGTAGAGAATAAAATCTACTATCTTTTATGATTTAAAAGGTTTTTCATCACTTTTATCACTGGGACTCGACAATAAATAATCCACATCATCCCACTTTTTCTGACCAGGATATTCATTAGTATCACAACCATAAATTATCCATACACTCACGGGCCAAGAATATTCGTGTATTCATCAATGGTCATGATCATGCCAACAACTGTCCATCAATGCACTACGGGCCAATGGGGACTTTTACCACATCATCTGTAACATTACGGTCATGATTATACCGATTAATCCTGATCATAATCATACCAAGTCCATCTATTCACTATAAGCCACAAATGACTTTCAACATAATATAAACATGAGGATGATGACAACGATATAAGAATTAAATAAAACAAGTTCAAGAATTAATTTAACCAGGAACTAATAACGTCCAAATTGTCAACATAATACTTCTTTGTAGAGTAAAATTCAAGAATGCTCAGAAGAATATTTCCATGAAAAGATACTGGATGAAGCGCAAATATCAAGGATATACCACTAATTTCATGGAGTATAGAAATCAAAACTTTAACCAACTAAGTATAATAAAGAATGGAATAACAAAAGAAATCACCAGGCATGCGATAGACCAAACAGATAAAAATCACATACGACAGACGGTTATTCAAAAATAATAAATAATGGAACCAGTCATGCGTTAACGCACGAGGTAGGATATTTCGACAAAATAATAAAGAATGGAACCGGTCATGCGTAAACGCGCTTGCAGACGGATATTCCAATAAAATAATAAATAATGGAAACGGTCAAATGCGTAATGCATGCAGACATGATGTTCCAATAGAATAATGAAGAATGGAATAACAGAAGAATTTCACCATGTATGCGGTACTTTGCATAGACAGGTTATTCCAACATAATAATAAAGAATGGAATAACAGAAGAATTTCACCAAGTATAGGGTAGACCGCGTATACAGGTTATTCCAATAGAATAATAAAGAATGGAATAACAGAAGTTCTTTTCATGAATATAAAAGAAATAATACCCCTTACCTTAGAACAAACTGGATATAGGAGTAGTGAAGTAGCAGAATACTTTTCTTCTTTCTCTCTATAGTTTCTCTCTCTAGAGTTTCAGTGAATTTGTAAGAAATAATGAAAGAATGAGCTTCTATTTATAGGAGAATAGACTGAATAATAACTAATTTCTGAACGGTCCAGATTGATTTACTTTTAAACGGACGGTCCAGATTTGTTTACTATAAAATATTCTAATAAAACAAAATCTTTTAAACAAAAAATAATATATATTATATTTATAATCTAATAAAACGAATAACTTTATAAAAGTATTCTGTTTTATATAAAATGATTTTACTATGCAAACACTATTCAGGAACTATGCAAACACTATGCATAATAAAATATAATATATTCTATTTATAGTCTAATAAAATGAATAACTATATAAAAGTATTACATTTTATATAAAAGATTTTACTATGAAAACACTATGCGTAATAGAATATAATATATTATATTTATAGTCTAATAAAACGAATAACTTTATATAAGAATTTTATTTTATATAAAAAAGTTTTTCATTTTTATTACATTAATAATACTAATAAAATAAAACTTCATCATCATTATTATAATTCACACTATTAACCGATCAGGTCATTCCCAGGAAAGAGTGGGCTTTCCAATAAAAATTTCTCCCTATTCGCGCGCAATTAGGTGACCAAACCTCTCATTGGAAGAACTTCTAGACATCGTTAATATTTCAAATAATAATATTAATAACTTTGTCATCTCAATTATTGATTTAATAATATAAAAATATCGACAATAATTGAATCAAATAACGTGAGATACTATGCAATAATTACTGAAGCAATAATTGAACAAAACTGAGTGACTTCTCACGTAAGCATCAATAATCAATATTGTGTGCTACTATGCAACCATGCGTATTCATGTACTTTTAACACTGGGTGTTTCAACAGTTAACGGTAAAACTTCCGTCGTTATTTTCATAAAATAGTTTTGTCGTTTTCTCGATCCGACAATAATTACATTGTGGGGTCCACCATGATTGTCTTGAGTCGTGCACGAATATTCCCTGTTAAAACGAATATTCCCCGACCAATCAAATATTATATAACAACTTGCGTACTTTACAAAATTTATAAATATTACCCACAACTATAACATTATATCAAATTCATTCCATAATATTTAAAAATGATATATATAGAAAAATCATCTTTATTAAAAAAAGTTGGGGTCTTACAACCTCCCCTTCTTATGAAATTTTGCCCTCGAAATTAGGGTACATACCTGGTATGTCGAAGAGGTAAGAATACCTTGATTTCATTTCAGATTCTAACTCCCAGGTCATTTTCTCAACATCGTGGTTTCTCCACAAAACGTTGACTTGAGGTATAACCTTGGAGCGTAGAATAAGTTCCTTCTTATCCAAGATTTGAACATGAACCTCTTCATACATTAAATCTTCCGCTATTTCATCCGGTTCTAACTCAATAATGTGGTTCGGGTCTTTCACATATTTACGTAACATGAATATATGAAAAATGTTATGAACACGAGACATACTTGGCGGTAAAGTGAGTCTATAGGCCACAGTTCCTACTCGATCTAGGATTTAAAATGGGCCAATGAATCGAGGATTGAGCTTTCCTCTCTTTCCAAATCTCGTAACTCCTTTCCATGGAGCAACACGTAACAACACATGATCTCCAATATCGAATTCCACGTCCTTTTGATGAAGATCAGCATAACTCTTTCGTCGATCTTGTGAGGTTTTTATACGTTGCCGGATCGTTTGTATCTTTTCTGTAGTCATACGTACTAACTCCGGTCCCAACAACGTTTCTTCACCCACCTCATCCCAAAGATCTTTGGAGAGCGACACTTTCTTCCATACAACGCTCTTGAATGGAGCCATGCCAATACTTGCTTGATAACTGTTGTTATAGGAAAACTCCACCAATGGTAAGAACTTGTCCCAACATCCCATGTAGTCAAGGACACAGAGTCTTAATAAATCTTCAAACGTTTGAATAGTCCTCTCTGATTTTCCGTCCGTTTGAGGATGATATGCTGAACTAAATCGTAAATCTGTGCCCATAGCTTATTGCAAACTAACCCAAAATGGTGAAGTGATTCTTGGGTCTTGATCAAAAACTATGGATACTGGCATACCATGCAATCTTATAACCTCGTTTATGTACATACGAGCAAGACGTTCAAGTGTATAAGTTTCTCGTATAGGTAAGAAATGAGCAGACTTGGTCAATCTATCAACAATGACCCAAATTGCATCTATGCCTTGAGAAACCTTGGGAAGACCGATGCTTGAAATCCATAGTAATGTGCTCCCACTTCCATTCTAGAATTTCAAGTGGTTGCAATGGACCTTTTGGTACTTGATGCTCTTCCTTGACTCGTTGACAAGTTAAACACCTTGAGATAAACAGCGTTATCTCCCTCTTCATATTGCCCCACCAAAATGTATGTTGAAGATCATAATACATTTTGGTACTCCCAGGATGGATTGCAAACGGTGTGTTGTGCGCCTCCATCATGATTTTATACTTTAACTCAGGGTCGTTAGGAACACAAAGTCTGGATTTGACTCAAAGTATTCCTTCTTCATCGATTCTTGCTTCCGGCATAGCCCCTTCTTTTACTTTCTTCCTCATACGTATCTGCTCCTGGTCTGTAGCTTGAGCAACTTTAACTTTATCGATTAAAGTCGGTTCTACTCATATATTTGCTATCATCACATGGGTCCCTGGAGTCTTTATCTCTATCTCCATCCTTTGCAAGTCATACAAAATGGGGCTTTGCGTTGACAATATCGTACTCGTACCCGCATATGATCTTCTACTCAATGCGTCAGCTACCATGTTTGCTTTTCCAGGATGGTATTGGATGGTATGATCATAATTTTCAATAGTTCAAGCCAACGTCGTTGTCACATGTTGAGTTCCTTTTGAGTGAAGAAATATTTGAGGCTTTTATGATTCGTAAAGATCTCCACTTTCTCCCCATATAAGTAATGCCTCCAAATCTTTAGTGCAAAAATGACTACTGCCAACTCTAGATCATGAGTAGGATAATTCCTCTCATATTCTTTGAGTTATCGAGAGGCATAGGCTATGAATTTCCCATGTTGCATGAGAACACATCCTAACCCTTTGCCCGAAGCATCACTGTAGATGACAAATCCCTCCAAGCCAGATGGTATTGTCAGAACAGGTGCTGAAATGAGTCTCCTCTTGAGTTCTTAAAAAATCTTCTCGCGTTCCTCACTCTAACCGAATTTTGTATCTTTCCGAATCAGCTGAGTTAATGGAGTAGCGATTCGAGAAAATCTTTCCACGAATCTCCGATAATAACCAGCTAAACCGAGAAAGCTACGTATTTCGGTCACTGATTTAGGTTGTTCCCAGCTTTGAATAGCTTCAATCTTTGCCAGGTCAATAGATATTCCATGACTTGATGCCACGTGCCCAAGGAATGCTACTTCCTCAAGCCAGAACTCACATTTCTTCAACTTGGCATAAAGCTTGTTTTCACGAAGCTTTTGGAGTATCAGCCTCAAGTATTGCTCATGATCTTCACGGCTTTTGGAATAAATAAGGATGTCATCAATAAAAACAACCACAAAGTGATCCAAATATTCCTTGAATACTCGGTTCATCATATCCATGAAGGCAGCAGGAGCATTAGTTAATCCAAAAGACATGACTAGGAATTCATAATGCCCGTACCGAGTTCTGAAAACCATCTTTGGAATGTCATCGGTTCTAATCTTCAATTGGTGATATCCTGAACGAAGATCAACCTTTGAAAAGAAATTTGGCGCCTTGCAACTGGTCAAACAGGTCATCAATACGTGGCAATGGGTACCTATTTTTGATGGTGACATGATTTAATTCTCGATAATCAATACAAAGTCGCATACTCCCATCTTTTTTCTTCATGAATAGAACAGGAGCACCCCAAGGAGAAGTACTAGAACGAATAAAGCCAATATCTAACAATTCCTGCAGTTGGGTCTTTAACTCCTGAAGTTCAATACGAGCCATTCAATATGGGGCTTTGGAAATGGGTTTTATACCTGATTCAAGGTTGATACAAAATTTAATTTCACGCTCTGGGGGTAGGCCAGGAAGTTCTTCAGGGAATACGTCAGGAAATTTATTAACAATAGAAATATCACTCAAAACTGACGTATTTTTGTTTAGATATGTGACATGAGCTAAGAAAGCTTGACATCCATTTTTTAATAAACGAATAGCTTTATGACTTGAGATGACAGTGATTGATTTTAATGGTTTGTTTTCTTGAATTCGTATAATAGGTTGGTTAGGAATATGAAAGCTAACAACCTTACGAAAACAATCAATTTTTGCATGATGAGTAGTTAACAAATCAATCCCTAGAATTACGTCAAATGCAAGTATTTTCAATGAAATAAGATCGACGGGTAATGTGAGGGTACCGATTTGAACCAAACAATACTTATAAATAGTGGATGTAATGAAGGTTTCTCCCAACGGAGTTTCCACAGATAAGTCAAAGTCTAATTTCTCCGGAGTTAAATTTAAACGTTGAGCGCAAGTAGGAGAAATAAAAGAATGGGTAGAACCGGTATCAAATAAGGTATATACTTCGCTAGAGTTTATGATAAGCTTACCCATGATGACCTCGTTCGGGTTCCTTGCTTTCTGGGAGGTCACGACAAACGCTCTCCCTTGAACTACCGGTTTTGTCTTATCTCGGGGATGACCTTTGATGCCTACATCCAATTGGACTTGTCTTGATTGCCCGACAAAAATCGGGCCGGTGGCCTTCTCTTCCACAATTGTAACATGCTTTGATGGCATCGCGCGTGGTTTGGTGATGTGTCCCTCCCCTCCACATTTGAAGCATATGATAGGTGGTCGTTCTCCTTCCTTAACGATGGGTGCTGATGCTGACGTCTTTCCATCATTGTTGAATCTCCTCTTCTTGAAATGTCCACTCTTATTGTTTTGACCATGATTACCACCGAAGTGGTTACCATTTCAGGCATGTTGATTCCCTCCACGCTTGTTGTCACTGCTTTGATGACTGCTATCACTTGTATTATCATTTTGTCGGCTGCTCTCTTTTGGTTGGGTTTACTCATTATCGCGCTCTAATAACTGAGCCCTATTAACAACATCTGAATATAAGCAAAGTTTATAAGAAATGGGTTATTAACGTATATCGGGTTCCAAACCTCTTAGAAACATCCGTGTCATTCTCGCCTCATTATTAACCAAATGGGACACAAACCGGGATAGCTCGGCAAACTTGGCTTCGTACTGCGACACAGTTATGTTGTTTTTTCCAGTTTAATGAATTCTACCTCTTTCATATGACGAATACTTTTGGGAAAGTACTTGTCATTGAACAGTTCTTGGAACTTCTCGCAAGACATCTTCAGTGCGGCAGGTTGAGTACGCTTTACAGATTCCCACCCGTAATCTGCCTCTGCCCGCAACATAAAGGTGGCAAAGGGAATCTTTTGCCCCTCAGAACATCCCAAGACATCAAATATCTTGTTGATCTACTTTATCCATTCTCCGCCTTAAGTGGTTTTGGCTCTCCAAAAAACTCCGGTGGTCCCAGTTCCTTAAACTGCTTAGCGGTGACCATCTGTGAATTGCCAGTGTTTCCACCTGCATTTTGTATAGGAGCCACTCTTGCCTGATGTTGCATGAATTGCATAAAGCCTCTGAACATTCCATCGTTCATCATCTGGTCGTTGTTGTTGTTGTTTGCACGAGGATTGTCGCCTTCACGATGCACATTATCCTAATTATTGATATGTGGAGACTCAACGATCTCCTGTGCTCCATTGCTAATCTCAACATTCTCGGATGCCATTTTCAAATACTGCCACAAAACAAAGGTTAATGACATGTAATATATTATCCCTATACTCTGACCGACCAATTAAATGCCAAATAAACTTAGGTAGGTCATACTAGCGAAGGAATTCCCCGTCTCTCCCCTCCTAGTTCTTGTCTCACATCTCAGCCAGGGATCATATCCCTAAGCTTTGATACCAACTGTGACGCCCTTAAAATAGATATACATCACCCATCTTGAGTCGCCAAATACATGGTACAAAATTCAAATACAACATAATTATACAACAGTCGTGCAAAATATGACAAAACATATGCTGTGAGTTTTAATACAAATATTGTCATCTAGACAAGATCCACACTCAATTGAGTCCTCATTACAATTATTATCACACTATTTAACAGAATAGTGAGGACTACTAGTGCTATTATCTGGACCGTCACTCCGTTCCCCGACTAGTCCCTGCTACGTTCTCTTTTCCTGAAGAGAACAATGAAAGTAAAAGGGTGAACTCAACTAGCCCAGTAAGAAATATTATGACTAAGATAATGCAAAATAAATTATCATTAGCCTTCAACAGTGTTAAACTGATACAATATAAAAAACACCAAGTTTAATTGCAGCGGAACAAGCAATCTATTAAAGGAGTCAAGTAGAGAATAAAATCTACTATCTTTTATGATTTAAAAGGTTTTTCATCACTTTTATCACTGGGACTCACCTTAATAAATAATCCACATCATCCCTGCACTACGGCCAAGGATATTCATTAGTATCACAACCAAAATTATACATGCACTACGGGCCAAGGATATTCGTGTATTCATCAATGGTCAAGATCATGAAAACAACTGTCCATCAATGCATTACGGGCCAATGAGGACTTTTACCACATCATTTGTAACATTACGATCATGATTATACCGATTAATCCCTGGTCATAATCATACCAAGTCCATCTATGCACTACAGGCCATATATGACTTTCAACATAATATAAACATGAGGATGATGACAATGATATAAGAATTCAATAAAACAAGTTCAAGAATTAATTTATCTAGGAACTAATAACGTCCAAATTATCAACATGATACTTCTTTGTAGAGTAAAATTTAATAATGCTCAGAAGAATATTTCAATGAAAAGATACTGGATGAAGTACAAATATCAAGGATATTCCACTAATTTCATGGAGTATAGAAATTAAAACTTTAACCAACTGAGTATAATAAAGAATGGAATAACAAAAGAAATCACCAGGCATGCGATAAACCCGCACGCAGACGGGTTATTCCAATGTAATAATAAATAATGGAACTAGTCAAATGCGTAAAAGCGCATGCATGCGGGATATTCCGAATAGAATAATAAAGAATGGAACCAGGTCATGCGTAAACGCACAGACAGGATATTCTAACAGAATAATAAATAACGGAACCAGGTCATGCGTAATGCACAGACATGATGTTCCAATAGAATAATGAAGAATGGAATAACAGAAGAATTTCACCATGTATGCGGTACTTTGCATAGACAGGTTATTCCAACATAATAATAAAGAATGGAATAACAGAAGAATTTCACCAAGTATAGGGTAGACCGCGTATACAGGTTATTCCAATAGAATAATAAAGAATGGAATAACAGAAGTTCTTTTCATGAATATAAAAGAAATAATACCCCTTACCTTAGAACAAACTGGATATAGGAGTAGTGAAGTAGCAGAATACTTTTCTTCTTTCTCTCTATAGTTTCTCTCTCTAGAGTTTCGATGAATTAAGTAAGAAATAATGAAAGAATGAGCTTCTATTTATAGGAGAATAGGTGAAATAATAACTAATTTACGAACGGTCCAGTTGATTTACTTTTAAGCAGACGGTCGAGTTTGTTTACTATAAAATATTCTAATAAAACAAAATCTTTTAAATAAAAAATAATATATATTATATTTATAATCTAATAAAATGAATAACTTTATAAAAGTATTACATTTTATATAAAATAATTTTACTATGCAAACACTATTCGTGAACTATGCAAACACTATGCATAATAAAATATAATATATTCTATTTATAGTCTAATAAAATGAATAACTTTATAAAAGTATTACATTTTATATAAAAAAGATTTTACTATGTAAAACACTATGCATAATAGAATATAATATATTCTATTTTATAATCTAATAAAATGAATAACTTTATAAAAGAATTCTATTTTATATAAAAAGTTTTTCTATTTTATTACATTAATAATACTAATAAAATAAAACTTCATCATCATTATTATAATTCACACTATTAATCGATCTGGTCATTCCCAGGAAAGAGTGAGCTTTCCAATAAGAATTTCTCCCTATTCGCGCGCAATTAGGTGACCAAACCTCTTATCGGAAGAACTTCTAGACATCGTTAATATTTTAAATAATAATATTAATAACTCTGTCATCTCAATTATTGATTTAATAATATAAAAATATCGACAATAATTGAATCCAATAACGTGAAATACTATGCAACAATTACTGAAGCAATAATTGAACAAAACTGAGTGACTTCTCACGTAAGCATCAATAATCAATATCGTGTGCTACTATATGTAACCCACGCGTATTCTCGTACTTTTAAGACAAGGTGTTTTCAGCGATTAACGGTAAAACTTCCGTAGTTATTTTCATAAAATATTTTTTGTCGTTTTCTTAATCAAATGATAATTCCGTTTAATAGGTCCCACCAATGATTGTGCTTCGTCGTCTAAATATTTTTGTTAAAATGAATATTCCCCAACCAATCGAATATTATATAACAACTTGCGTACTTTACAAAATTTATAAATATTACCCACAACTATAACATTATATCAAATTCATTCCATAATATTTAAAAATGATATTTATAGAAAAATCATCTTTATTAAAAAAGTTGGGGTCTTACATATTAGATATCATATATACGTAATTCCAATAGTTGGAGAGTACACCCCTTTTTCTATAGAGATAGGAAAAACTAGGGTTTGAGCCAATACACCCTTCTTCTTTAAAATTCTTCTTCCTTAGTGGATCACCTCTAGAGGCCATATACACTTGGGTGGCTTACATTGATCAAAGGAAGGAATCTACCCTGAGATTCAAGGAGATCGCGGAGAAGTAGGAGGTAAACTCATACCTGAGGATGCTCGTTTCTACAAGGGTATGATTTCATAACTTCTTATTCTTCGTTTAATTAATAATATGCATAAAGGATAATCCGGGTAATTGGTCTGTGAAAATTTTTAAAATCTGATTTTATTTTGCTTCCGCTATTTTTGCAATTTAATTGCTGCTTTGATTTTCACAAAACGTAACAATGGTATCAGAGCCAAACTTTATGTGAATTATTAATTTTTTTTTATTCCATATATGTATGGGTATGTATTTTGAATAATTTATTGAGCATAATTTGTTGTATAAAATTATTATTTTATGAAAAAGAAAAAAAAAATCGCAAAAGCCTGTAAATCACGAACTGTTGCGGAATCACGGTTTTTCAAAATTGCGAACTGTTTTGAAGATCGGATATTATTTTGCTATTCCGTGATTGTTTGATTATTTTATCTTAAATTATCATATGAGTTCCATGATTCAATATTTCCAAGTCAAGCCTGTACATATATAAGGTGTATGATTACCTTAAATATATTTATATTATTTTTGTAATCATGTTTGAAGTTTAAGGAAGATTCATGTTTTTTTTCAAATTAGCACTAAAGTGATTCACGACATTTTGTTATATATATATATATATATATATATATATATATATATATATATTAATCTTAATAATTTTATAATTAAAATAAAAGAGTTTATTTTAATTTTGAAATTGGATTTCATGCAACATGAAATTGCCCATTAAATGATATTCATATATATATGGAATGATTTTATTTATTGATACATATGTGTTAGGTTTGTAATATTCATGTGCGCAATCAAATTGCAAAATTAATGCGGAAGCGTGATAAATCAGAGTTTAAAAAATTTTTACAAACCATAAACCCGGATCATCCTTTATGCACAATTATTAATTAAGCGAAAAGATAAAGAATAAATCATACCCTTGAAGATCGAGCTTCCTCGGTACAAGTTCACCTCCAAATCCTTTCGCGTTCAATCTTGAATCCACCGGGTTTGGTTCCTTCCTTTGATCAACGTTAGCCACCCAAATGTTTGGCCTCTAGAGGTGATCCACTAAGGAAGAAGAAAATTCAAGAAGAAGGGGTATTGGCTCAAACCCTAGTTTTCTATCTCTATAAAAAAGGGTACTCTCCAACAAATTGGAATTATTACGTTGTAAAAGTCAACAACCCATATCACCCATAATAATACTCCTCTTATTTATAGATGTGAGCAACCCACCTTAACAATTAAGGAATTGGATTTTATTTAATTAATTAAATTCTTTTAATTAATTAAGCTCCCTAATCTTATTAGGGATAATTAATTAAACTCCTTTAACTAATTTTCCTTCCTAATCTAATTAGGAATAAATGAGAGTACTTATATTAAATTAATTCCTAAACTCTTTTAGAAATTAAAATAATAATAATTGTAATAATATTAATAAGACTCCTCTTATTAATTTATATTTAATATTTCTAAAATATTAAATAATAAATATTAAGCTATTTAATTTATTACATCACCATAGATTAAATTAAATATACTTAACATATATTATTACGATTATGCCATTAACTTCTTAAATAATTATTCTTCCTTTTATGGTGTGACCCTTTAGGTTCTCCATATTAAACCAGGTTGTGAATAAATCAATTAGAACAATTCTAATCTTATTTAAATAAATAAATTAAACAATTAATTTATTTAAATAAATAATATTTATTCTACAATAGGGATAAGCCTCCTAGCGATCAACGACTTTCCGGATAATATAGATTTCAACATTAATCATTAAAGAACCTTTGAGTAAATAGTTCTGGTACAATTCAATCCTTCCACCATCTGATGTCCCAATTAAATATAAGACATGGAATTCTTTGTCGAAGTCTTATTTTATTTAATTATATGTATTTCGACTCTTAAATGCACTGACTCCAAATAATGCAAATTAGAAACTCCTTTCTAATTTCATTACGCCTTAACCAAGGACTCTTTGGGTTGTCATTTATCGAATCACATAGGACATTTCTCTTCTTTTTATTAGAAGTGGTAGATTCTTTATTGATCATACATTATCTCCATATACAACTTATTATACCCAAGCATATCCTTTGATATACCCTAAGGGTCTTAAGGAATAAGTCAAAGTATAACTCATCATACACAAGATACTATGATGATCTCAAGTCCAAGGATTACTTGTACTACTATCACTCTGAGAATTCCTATTGGCGAGGCAAATAAAACTCCATTAGGTATTCCTTAGCGAGCCACGTTCGGTGAACTTATTCTCTAATAAGCACCTACATACTTGCTTTAGTGTCTCCACACAAATGATCATGAGATCAATCATCCTCATCCAATGAGCAAGCAACGTATGTACCCAATCTATCCGGATTCACTAATCCCCAATTTAGTAATCCAATGATTGGGAACTATTTTAGTTTTAAGCTTTCTAAGAATTTAGATCTCATTAGAATGATCATCATCATTATTCTAAAAGCATTGCTTAAAACTATGGGTTTATCACATATTATAAAAAACGACATCATGTAGATAATTTAAAAGCCTTTAATAAATTAATACTTTTTTATTAATAAATGAATAAGATTGTTACAAAGTATATGCTTTATCATCAAACACATGATTGGCTTGTATGCATACTACTTTCAATCTCCCACTTGCACTAAAAGCCAATCGTCATGGTATCTTATACTCTTCTTCTCTAAGTGGCGATTATCCTGCATTGGGATAAGCTTTAGTTAATGGATATGTAATGTTGTTCATGAGAGTCCACTATCTCTATAGTGATTTCCCATCTTTCAATGATTTTAATAATCAAATGAAAGTGCCACAACACATGTTTAGATCCAAGATGAGACTTAGGAACTATTCCTAGTTACGTAATGAACTTTTAATCCAAACAATCAACTTGCGACTTCATTTATAGCTATATACTTTGTCTTTATCACTAAACCAAACAACTCTTTCTTTGTTTGGAACCTTTCCAATTCAACTTTGCACCATTTGTTCAAGGTAACACTTTACCTTAAAGTGGATTTTCTATCGTCTTGAGTGCATCTCGAAAAACTTAAGTCCAGTAAAGCCCTCTAGTTTTAATTCGGACCCACCATGTTTGCTCACATCCTTAGTCTTGGGTTAAGAACTTTAAGATGTTTTTCACCGTCTTATAGTGATCTTCTCCGAATATGACCGATCAACATCAGGTCTCGTATATTTCATTGCATACATGATTGTCCTCATGCACTCTCTCTTTTTGGAGTCTATGGGGGACTATTAAGAGAGATACACTCCATAGCTCATCGACATGAGACATCTCTTGGAGTTTGCCATGCTAAACGACTTTAGCATCAAATGAATATACATTCCTTGGGTTAAGTCGAGCATCCTCTTAAATCTATCTATATAGATTTATATCCCCAATTAAGATACTCTTCCCAAATCATTCATGGAGGAATGTTTAGACAACTTTATCTTTCTTGATTGTAGCATTGATATGTCATTCCTCATCCGTAGTATATCAACATATAATACTAGGAATGTCACGACGATGCTTTTGTACACACTAGGTTCATTCTTATTTTGATAACCTTTTGTACACACCATATTTGAAAACTTACCTCATCGTATGTGTAACTTACCTCGGATCATCATCTTCTATGATGTGTACCTCATCATCATCATCCATGATGAATCCATACCTCCTAGGTATCTTTGGTACTATTCTAGATTTACGATTCGGTTGTGGTACAATAGGTCTATCTACAGGTTCCTCTTATTTTGACTTATAGTGTTTTGTGGTTCTTGAACTCTTCAAGATCTATTATCCTCCCACTAGCCCTTTTAATGATAAACACCTTTATCTTAGAAGGCGTGTGTTTCGTAACAAACACCTTTTTCTATATAGGATTATATAACATATACCCTAAACTTACTTTAGGATGTCCCACAAATCTGACACTTATTCAAATTTTGTCCCAAGCTTATCCTTTGAAACCTTTTTCATAAGTTGGACAACCCTTTATCTTAACATATTTAAGATTAGGAATCCTCCCCATCCATAACTTTTATGGAGTCTTGGGGCGGATTTTTGAGGTTACCATTTTCCGTAGATATCACGACCATTTCTAGGACATTACCCTGAGAAGGATACTTTGAATGTTAGTAAAATCATTATGGACCGCACCATGTCCCAACAAGGTACGATTTTTCCTTTCGGATACATCAATCAATTATTACGTGTCGGGATGTGTCCATTATGAGAAAACCATTTGAGATGATCTAGAAACTTATTGCACAAGTATTTATTCCTTAATCTAATCAAAGAATCTTAATACTTTGTCAATTTGTTTCATTTCTGAATTCTTTGAACCTTTCAAATAATTCACATTTGTATTCAACAAATACACACATTCAACTCTTTGAATGATCATCTCCTTTTCTTATACTAGTTTGTTCAATTTGCAAAATATATTTTCACGTAAATCAAGTATACAAAATCCATTAAGTAATATTTCATTTCTATACAAAACATTATTATTATAAATAGAACAACAATTGTTCTTAATTATAATACCAAAATTTTATTGTCCAACAATAAAATGGAAATAATATTTCTAACAAGAACTAGAATACAATAACAACTTATTGACTTAATAGATTTTTCCGTAGGCATTGCTAAACTATAAGTTTTATGGCTAATATCGCAAACCTTTGCTTCATTTCCCACACATAGGATTACTTATATTTGTTTAGCTTTCTACTTCTGCTTGGTCCTTCATAAATCTATATTTATGATAACCAAAGTCGGTATCCAATACCCAAGTAGAACCTTGACTTAAAGAAAAATTTATTTCAATCATGAACAAATTTGTATTTATAACCTCAAACTTCACTAAGCTTCTTTGGTTAGCCTCTGCAAGAGATGCTTCTCGCAGCTTTCTTTCCGGTGTCCGGGCTTATTGCGGTGGAAGCAAACTCCTTTGCTATCCATATCGCTTTTGTTCTTATTATCCTTTGTTTTATGCCTTTCTATTTACCTTCTTTGAATCGTTCTTCTTTTGAAAGATCCTTTGGCCCCTACCAAGTAAGACTTGGTCTTTCTTGGTTGGAAAGTGACTCTCAACATTTTTCAACATGTTAAGCAAATCGGTGAGGTGATATCTAGCTTATTCCATATGAAAATTCACAACAATTGTGAAAGGAGTCCGGGAGTGAGTGCAAGATCAAATCTTGGCTCAACTCTCCATCCATGACTAAACCGGTTGTCTAATTGATCAATCAAATTGATTATGTTAAGAACTTTTTATGCATCTTTGTAGTGTCATTGGTCATTCTAGATCGGAAGAGCTCCTTAGATATCTCGATATCTATCGGTCCTACTTTCCTCACCATCAACTACTTGATGTGCGGGAATATAGTAGGAGCATCCATAGTTTCATCTTGTGGCTGAAGCTCGTTACTCATGGATCTGAGCATGATGCATTGAGCCAATCGTGCATCATCTTGCCACTTTCTAAAAGTAGCAATCTCTTCCTCGGAGGTATTGTGCGCAACCATTGCGAGGATAGGCGTATTAAGGACATAAGATAGCTTTTTCGCCATGAGAACTATTCTCAAATTCCTTAACCAATCCGCTTAATTCGGTTTGGTTAAATAACATCTAATATGTTTCGCGATGATAGTAATTTTAGACATTGTAAAAATTACGTAAATGAATTTGTAATTAACAACATTTTAACATACATTCTTTTATTAATTACCAAAATAATTTAGGTCTTGTTTTAAATTGGTATCTCCACTATTTTTTCTTCAAACTATATTACCCTCACTTATATAGTTCGGCAAAATCTAATTAAAGATTTGCTAGTGAGAATAAGGATCCCATTTCAAATGTATATAGCCTTGTGGTGACACAACAAACTATATATAAATAAATAGGTAGACAACTTTTGTCAATTACATCAACTATGCAACTCCTTGTATTTTGCCTCTTAGATTATTTTGATCAAGTGGTGGCACATCCGAATCAAAATTATCCAAGTTAAGTCCAACCTAGCACTCCATATATTCAAAAAGAAAAATATCATCCTTGTGGTGACACAACAAAACAATATTGTTCAATTTTCTTTATAAGCATCAAATGTGATAAATTAACATCTTAAATACTTAATACTTGCCTTGTGGTGACACAACAAACTCATATTAAATATTTAATACTCTATTAATTTTATCATGCTAGAAAGCGACGTTCGATATTCCAAATATCTTTGAGCGCTTAGGACTTAATATAAAAAATTGAGGGGTTTGTTATTAATTTGTCTCATCTTGTTTAAGCGCATGCACATATATATATAAAATACGCGTCGTATATAATGAACATGCTAAGCATGTTTATATATATATATATATATATATATAAGCATACGCACATATAGAATACTATATTCTACCCGGATTGATTATGGACTTTTATTCTAGTTTGGTTCACTAGAGCCACCAAGTGAACCAAAAGGTCAAACCCCAGGGGTGCAAGAAATAATATTTAAATATAACTATTACATTTAAACCCGGGCTCCATTACAAAAAGCGGGTCTTCAAGCGCTTCTTGCTCCTTGATCTCTAATTTTTTCAAATTAATTCTAACTATTCCTATTACAAAACTATTTAAAATAAATAGAAACCTTGATCGTTATCGAGGGAAGTACATAGGAGGAGATAGAATTTACATTAAGAAAAATTAGAGAAGGCGAGGTGTGAGACCCCATTTAATAAAACTCATACATTCATGCATCCAACTAAAATAAAATCCAATCACATTGGTCAATAGTCCATAATCAATCCCATTTATTATCATACATATCACCATATGCATCAATAAATAACATTCATCTCATGAATAATAAACATTTAATATATATATTGATATCATTTAATGGGCAAATTTAGTTAGTATAAAATCTAATTTTTGAATTAAAATAAACTCCTTTATTTTAATCCAAATTTAAATCAAAATAAAACTATTTTATTTTAATTTATCCAATTTTGAATAAAATAAACTATTTTATTTTAATCAAAATTTTAATCAAAATAAACTCCTTTATTTTAATTAATTATGAAATCCAATTCCATATAATAATAAAAAAAAAATCTCTAATTAAAATAAACTCTTTTATTTTAATTAATTATGGAATCCATTCCATGTAAAAAAAATATTAAAGGAAACACGGATTATTTTTCCTATTCACAAATAAACTCCTTTATTTTGAATAATATGAAATCTTATTTCATATTTAAATAAACTCCTTTATTTAAGGAAACATGGATTCTCTTTCCTATTCACAAATAAACTCTTTTATTTTTGAATAATATATGAAATCTTATTTCATATCTAAACAAACTCCTTTATTTAAGGAAAGATGGATTTACTTCCCTATTCACAAATAAACTCCTTTATTTTAGGAAAAATAAAATCTAATTTCAACTCTAATTAGTTATTATGAATCCATTCCAAATCTAATTAATTAAAATAAATTTTAATTTTAAAATTAAAATAAACCTTTTATTTTAATATTAAAATAAACTTTTATTTTAAAATTAAAATAAACTTTTATTTTAATATAAAATAATTAATATATATATATATATTATATTTATATATATAATATATATATATAAAAAAATTAAGAATATATATATATATATATATATATATATATATATATATATATAATATAACCTTTTAATTTAGAACATCAAGTCTAGAAATTGATTTGCATGCATAGATGACATCATATGACTTGTTCCTTTATTTTAAAACCGTGCATGTCCAAAATCAAAAAAAAAAAAAATTTTGTTTCAGTATCGACTCTTTGCTTGGTGGCAAAAATTTCCGAATTTGACTTTTTTTTTTTTTCGTTATTATCAGTGCACCTGATGCTTAAAATAAAGCGAAATCGACTTTTTTTTTTTTTTTTTTTTTTTTAAAATTTTATATAATAAAATTATGCCCAAAAAATTGTTCTAAACACATATCAATATACATATCAAATCTAAACAATTAATAATTTGCATAAAGGTTTGGCTCGATGCCACCGTATTAGGTTTTGTAATATTCATATGCGCAATCAAATTGCATAAAAAGTGCGGAGCGTGATAAATCGAGTTTAAAAATTTTTACAAACCATATACCCGGATCATCCTTTATGCATAATTATTAATTAAACGAAAAGATAAAGAATAAATCATACCCTTGAAGATCGAGCTTCCTCGTGTGCAAGTTCACCTCCAAATCCTTTCGCGTTCAATCTTGAATCCACCGGGTTTGGTTCCTTCCTTTGATCAACGTTAGCCACCCAAATGTTTGGCCTCTGAGGTGATCCACCAAGGAAGAATAAAATTCAAGAAGAAGGGTGGTTGGCTAAACCCTAGTTTTCTATCTCTATAGAAAAAGGGTACTCTCCAACAATTGGAATTATTATGTTGTAAAAATCAACAACCCATATCACCCATAATAAGACTCCTCTTATTTATAGATGTGGGCAAACCCATCTTAACAATTAAGGAATTGGGTTTTATTTAATTAATTAAATTCTTTTAATTAATTAAGCTCCCTAATCTTATTAGGGATAATTAATTAAACTCCTTTAATTAATTTTCCTCCTAATCTAATTAGGAATAAATGAGAGTACTTATATTAAATTAATTCCTAAACTCTTTTAGAAATTAAAATAATAATAATTGTAATAATATTAATAAGACTCCTCTTATTAATTTATATTTAATATTTCTAAAATATTAAATAATAAATATTAAGCTATTTAATTTATTCTATCACCATAGATTAAGTTAAATATACTTAACATATTATTACGATTATGCCATTAACTTCTTAAATAATTATTCTTCCTTTTATGGTGTGACCCTTTAGGTTCTCCATATTAAACCGGTTGTGAATAAATCAATTAGAATAATTCTAATCTTATTTAAATAAATAAATTAAATAATTAATTTATTTAAATAAATAATATTTATTCTACAATAGGGATAAGCCTCCCACTAGCGATCAACGACTTTCCGGATAATATAGATTTCAACATTAATCATTAAAGAACCTTTGAGTAAATAGTTAACGTACAATTCAATCCTTCCACCATCTGATGTCCCCAATTAAATATAAGACATGGAATTCTTTGTCAAGTCTTATTTTATTTAATTATATGTATTTAAACTCTTAAATGCACAACTCCAAATAATGCAAATTAGAAACTCCTTTCTAATTTCATTACGCCTTAACCAAGGACTCTTTGGGTTGTCATTTATCGAATCACATAGGACATTTCTCTTCTTTTATTAGAAGTGGTAGATTCTTTATTGATCATACATTATCTCCATGTACAACTTATTATACCCAAGCATATCCTTTGATATACCCTAAGGGTCTTAAGGAATAAGTCAAAGTATAACTCATCATACACAAGATACTATGATGATCTCAAGTCCAAGGATTACTTGTCTTACTATCACTACTGAGAATTCTATTGACGAGTGAATAAAACTCCATTAGGTATTCCTTAGCGAGCCACGTTCGATGAACTTATTCTCTAATAAGCACCTACATACTTGCTTTAGTGTCTCCACACAAATGATCATGAGATCAATCATCCTCATCCAATGAGCAAGCAACGTATGTACCAATCTATCCGGATTCACTAATCCCCAATTTAGTAATCCAATGATTGGGAACTATTTTAGTTTTAAGCTTTCTAAGAATTTAGATCTCATTAGAATGATCATCATCATTATTCTAAAAGCATTGCTTAAAACTATGGGTTTATCACATATTATAAAACAGCATCATGTAGATAATTTAAAAGCCTTTAATAAATTAATACTTTTTATTAATAAATGAATAAGATTGTTACAAAGTATATGCTTTATCATCAAACATGATTGGCTTGTATGCATACTACTTTCAATATGTTGATATGTATGATAATAAATGGGATTGATTATGGACTATTGACCAATGTGATTGGATTTATTTTAGTTGGATAATTGAATAAATGGGTTTTATTAAATGGGGTTTGCGTACTTCGTCTTTTCTAGTTTTCTTCTTGATGTAAATTCTATCTCTCTCCTGTGTACTTCCACTTGATTTCTGATCAAGGTTTCTATTTAAATTAAATAGTTTAATGTAATAGAATTAGTTAGATTTTTTTGAAGAACCGGAGATCAAGGAGAAAGGAGCGCTCGAAGACCCATTTTTAATGGAGCCCGAGTTTAAATGTAATAGTTATATTTAAATGTTTATTCTTGCACCATAGGATTTAACCTTTTGGTTCACTTGGTGGCTCTAGTGAACCAAACTAGAATAAAAGTCCATAATCAATCCGGGTAGAATATAATATTCTATATGTGCAAGCTAGTATTATATATATTATATATTATGCAAACATGCTTCGCATGTTTAATAATATGACGCGTATTTTATATATATATTTGCATCGCGCTAAACAAGATGAGACTAATAATAACAAACCCCTCAATGAAATTATATTAAATTGTAACATTCAAAATTATTTGGAATATCGAACGTCGCCTTCTAGCATGATAAAAACAATAGAGCATTGAATATTTAATACGAGTTTGTTGTGCACACACAAGGCGAGTATTAAATATTTGAGATGTTGTTTTTATTACATTTGATGTTTATAAAGAATTGAACATTATCGCTTTGGTGTGCACACACAAGGGCTGTAGTTTTCTCTTCACTTATATTGAAATGCTGGGTATGACTTAACTTACATCATTTTAGTTCGGATGTGCACACACTTGACCATTATGATTTAAGAGGCAAAATATAAGAAGTTACATGATGATGTAATTTAATAGAGTTGTCTACCTATTTATTTATATATAGTTTGTTATGCACACACAAGGCTATATACATTTGAAATGTGATCCTTATTCTCACTAGCAAATCTTTAATTAGATATTGCCGAATTATATTCATGAGGGTAATATAGTTTGAATAAAATAGTGGGAGATACCAATATAAAATAAGTCCTAATTTATGTTGGTAATTAATTAAATGAATGTTTGATAAAATATTGTCTTTTTACATGCAGAATTTTGAAAATGTCACATTCACTAATTTTACTACGTAGCATACTTGATGTTAACAAACTGACCGGACCGAATTACACAGACTGGTTAAGGAATCTGAGAATTGTTCTCACCATCTTTGAAAAGATTTCTTATGTCCTAAATTTGCCGCATCACACCGCAAAAGTTGCGAGATGTGACCTCTCGAGGAAGAGATTGATACTTTTAAACAGTGGCAAAATGATGCATCTGTGGCTCAATGCATCATGCTCGAATCCATAAGTAACAAGCTTCAACGTCAGCATGAAACCATGGATGCTCCTACTATGGTGAGTAAAGTGGGACTGCTAGATATGAAATATCTAAGGAGCTCTTCCGATCTCGGATGACCGAGGGCTCTACCGTTGAGACTCATGTCTTAAAGATGATCAATATGATTAAATGTCTTGGACAGCTTGGGTTTGTCATGGATGGGGAGTTGAGTCAAGATTTAGTCTTGCAGTCACTCCCGGACACCTTCTCACAATTTGTTGTAAATTTTCACATGAATAAGTTAGATGTCATCTTGCCTGAATTACTTAACATGTTGAAAACTGCTGAAGGTCACTTCCCATCCAAGAAGAACCATGTCTTACTAGTGGATGATTCTTCCAAGAAAAGGAAGAGGCCTAAGGTATCTTCTGAAAAGAAGAAATCCAAGAAGGCTAAGGGAAAGACGAATGTGAAGGATCAAAAGAAACCTGATCCAGCTAGCAAAGGAATTTGCTTCCATTACAACAAGTCGGATCACTTGAAGAGGAACTGCAAGGATTATCTTGCGGAATAAAAGTAGAAGAAGCTTGGAGAAGCTTCAAATCCTAATCAAGGTTTGTTTAGGATTGAAATTAATTTTTTTGAAAGTCAATCTTCTACTTGGTTATTGGATACCGGCTGTGGTTCTCACATATGTAATAATATGCAGGGATTGGTCAAAAGTAGAAAGCTAAGCAAGGATGAGGTTGTCTTACTAGTGGGAAATGGAGCAAAGGTTGTTGCATTAGTTGTAGAGACTTATTGTTTAACACTGCCTACAGGCAAATCCATTAGTTTAAATAATTATTATTTTGTTATGTCACTTATTAGAAACATTATTTCAATATTTGTATTGGATATGGATGGTTTTAACATTATAATAAAGAACAAAAGTTGTTCTATTTATAATAATAATGTTTTATATGGTTTTGGTAATTTACGAAATGGACTTTACATTCTTGACTTGCATGAAAATATACTTCAAATTGAACAAACTAAGAAAAGGAAAAGAGATGATGTTAATTATACCTATATGTGGCATTGTAGATTCGGTCATATTAATGAAACAAGATTATCCAAGTTGCATAAAGATGGGCTCCTAGAGCTATCAGATTATGAATCATATCCAACTTGTGAATCTTTTCTCATGGAAAAAATTACTAAATCTCCTTTTAGTGGAAAAGGAGAAAGAGTTACAGAGTTGTTAGCATTGGTACAGACGGATGTATGTGGACCTATGACAACGAATGCACGAGGAGGGTATTCTTATTTTATTACATTCACTTATGATCACTCAAGATTTGGATGTGTATTTAATGAAATACAAATCTGAATCATTTAAAAAGTTCAAAGAGTACATAAGTGAAGTAGAGAAATAAACGAGCAAAAGTATTAAGATTTTTTGATCAGATCGAGGTGGTGAATACTTAAGCTGTGAGTTTCTCAATTTTCTCAAACAAAATGGTATAATCTCACAATGGACTCCACCAGGGACGCCACAGCTGAATGGTGTGTCTGAAAGGAGAAATCGAACACTGTTGGACATGGTTCGTTCCATGATGAGTTTTACCGATCTTCTGGTATCATTGTGGGGAAATGCCCTAGAAGCGGCTACATATCTACTAAATAAGGTTCCCTCGAAATCCGTCCCTAAGACTCCATATGAGATGTGGACAGGGAGGAAGCCTAGTCTTAAACATGTTAAGATTTGGGGATGTCCAGCTTATGTGAAAAGGTTTCAAAATGATAAACTTGGGACAAGATCTGATAAGTGTACTTTTGTGGGATATCCTAAAGAAAGTTTAGGATATTATTTCTACAATCTTACTGAACAAAAGGTGTTCGTTTCCAAACATGTTGCCTTCTTGGAAAAGGAGTTTATCCTTCAAGGGGTCAGTGTGAGGAAAATAGATCTTGAAGAAATTCAAGAACCACAAAGCACTACAGATCAAATGGATGAACCTGTCAAAGTAGAGATTCCTTCTGTACCACACCCTATTCGTAAATCTGGCAGAGTACCAAAGATACCTGATAGGTATTGACTTGTCAAAGAGGATGACGATGAGGTACGCATCATAGATGATGATGATCCATTGAATTACGAACATGCTATGAGTAATAAAGACTCAAAGAAGTGGCAAGAATCCATGAAATCCGAGATGGACTCCATGTATGAAAACCAAGTATGGACTTTGGTTTCACCACCTGAAGGAATTAAGCCTATTGGGTGTAAATGGGTCTTTAAAAGAAAGACTGGAGCAGACGGCAAGGTAGAGACCTATAAGGCCCGACTGGTTGCAAAAGGTTTCAAATAAAGACAAGGAATTGACTATGACGAAACCTTCTCACTAGTAGCAATGCTCAAGTCCATTCGAATTTTGCTTGCAATTGCAGCTTACTATGACTACGAAATTTGGCAGATGGACGTGAAAACGGCCTTCCTAAATGGGAAACTTGAGGAGGATGTGTATATGACACAGCTAGAGGGATTTTTTTCAAAGGTTGGAACAAATCAAGTCTGTAAGCTACAACGATCCATTTATGGATTGAAGTAAGTTTCTCGTAGGTAGAACATCCGTTTTGATGAGACAATCAAAGAGTTTGATTTTATCAAAAATGAGGATGAACAATGTGTGTACAAGAAGGTTAGTGGGAGCGCTGCTTCATTCCTCGTATTATATGTAAACACTTCTCCATGAAGGACTTGGGAGAAGTATCCTATATTTTGGGGATAAAGATCTATAGAGATAGATCTAAAAGGATGCTTGGCTTGTCCCAAGGAATGTACATTGACTTGATGCTAAAGAGGTTTAGCATGGAAGAATCCAAAAGAGGTCTCATGCCGATGAGCTATAGAATACATCTCTCCAAGAAATAGGTGCCAAAGACACCTGAGGAGAGAGACCGTATGAGTAAGATTACTTATGCTTCAGTAATAGGATCTATCACGTACGTTATGATATGTACTAGACCAGATGTCGCTCATGCACTTAGTGTAACAAGCAGATATCAGTCGAATCCAAGAGAAAAACACTAGAAGGCAGTGAAAAATATCCTAAAGTACTTCAGAAGAACTAAGGATATATTTCTTGTCTACGGTGGGTCTGAATTGAAACTAGAGGGCTTCACAGATTCAAGTTTTCATCGATTCTTGCTTCCAAAACAACACCTTCTTATACTTTCTTCTTTATCGATTAATGTCGGTTCTACTCGTATATTTGCCATCATCATGTGGGTCCCTGAAGTCTTTATCTCTATCTCCATCCTTTGTAAGTCATATAAAATGATCCTTTGCGTTGACAATATCTCACTCGTACCAGCATATGATCTTCTACTCAATGTGTCAGCTACTACGTTCGCTTTTCCAAGATGGTATTGAATGGTATGATCGTAATCTTTCAACAGCTCGAGCCAACGTCGTTGTCGCATGTTGAGTTCTTTTTTGGGTGAAGAAATATTTGAGGTTTTTATGATCTGTGTAGATCTCCACTTTCTCCCAATTATAGGTAATGCCTCCAGATCTTTAGTGCGAAAATGACTGTTGTCAACTCTAGATCATGAGTAGGATAATTCCTCTCATATTCTTTGAGTTGTTGCGAGGCATAGGCTATGACTTTCCCATGTTGCATGAGAACACATCCTAACCCTCTGCCTGAAGCATCGCTGTAGATGACAAATCTCTCCGAAACAGATGGTATTGTCAGAACAAGTGCTAAAATGAGTCTCCTCTTGAGTTCTTGAAAACCCTTCTCACATTCCTCGCTCCAACCAAATTTTGTATCTTTTATAGTTAACTGAGTTAATGGAGTAGCGATTCGAGTAAATCCGTCCATGAATCTCCGATAATAACCAGCTTAGCCCAAAAAGCTACGTACTTCGGTTGTAATAACCTGATATTTTCTATATAAATAAATGAGAAATTTTGCATAATTTTTTTCTATTATTTTAAAGATGGGAATATGTGCCAAGTAATGTGTATGTATATATGTGATGAATAAAATTTATTTATTACATGAATAATTTCAAATAATTTTATTTTAAAATTATTGATCATTATAAAGTATATTCTTATCATAATTAATTTTATAGTAGAAATTTTATTATTATTTATTTTCCATGAAAATATGATATTGTATTATTTAAATAATATATGAAATGATTATAGAATTATTTTAATAATTATATTATTTTATTATATGAATTTTAGTTCAAATTCTTTAAGTTAATTATTGTTAACTTAATTAATGATGTTTTATATGAAAGATAAATCGGTATGGAATCCAAACCCTAATTTTGAATTTTGAGCAATGAATGAGAATAATAATGTTATATTAAATATAAAATTATTTTTTTCACTGTTATAAATATATACAGTATATGTGTAGACTGATAATAGTTAGTCAATTATGGTGTATCATGACAAACCCTAGTATTACTGTCATAAACCATAATTGGAAACTCAGAACTGCAATTTAAGATCGGTCAGAAATTGTGTTATATGAATTATGTTGCATATTATAGAATTTCTTTTAATTAGGAAAACCCTAATTAATATTTGAAAACCCTAATTAAAATTAGAATCCCTAATTATTATTTTAGTAAATTAAATTATTAATTTGGGAACCCTAATAATATTAAGGAACCCTAATTATTTAAACCCTAATTTTCTATTAAAAACCATAATTTTAATTAGTGTGTTTTAATTAAAATTTTATTTCACTTTAATTTTAATTTTTTAAACCCTAAAAATTAATTGAGAAACTTTAAGGTTTAAAATCTAGTTATTAAACCCTAGATTCAAGTACCATGGACAAGAATACCATTAAAATTGATAACCAAATGACCATTTACCCTTTTTGTCCCATTCTTGAATTATTGATAACAAAATCTAGCAAGATCTTGGCAAGCCACCCTAGTCTAGCTATGAGCTATAATACTCCAACTATCGACCATCTAACCAGCCAAGATCATTGCATATAAGTTATACACACTATAAAAAAATGGGCCTTTAGCAATGATTTTTCGGGCAACGACTTTATAAGTTGTTGCTAAAAGTATATGTTTAGCAACGAAATTTATCCTTCATTGCAGATTGTGTAAGGCTTTCACTTTTTGCATTGAAATTCATAAGTCTTTGCAAAATTTCGTTGCTAATTCGTTGGCGGGAAAAAATTTCGTTAGAAATTCGTTGCAAAATTTTTGGCCACTTGATTTCCCGTCATCGTGGGCAACGAATTTTTTTTTTTTTGCTAAAAATGGGGCTTTAGCAATGATTTTTCAAGCAACGACTTTATAAGTCATTGTTAAAAGTGTATGTTTAGCAACGAAGGTTGTCCTTCGTTGCAGATTGTGTCAGGCTTTCACTTTTTTCAACGAAATTCATAAGTCGTTGCAAAATTTGGAAACAAAATTCATTAGCAATACGATGTACATTAGTACCACGTAGCAACTCTATTGTCTTTGTGTATTGATTTTAGAATTAAGTGCCTCTGGTGACCTATTTGCTTCATTTTCCTGACTTGCTATTATTTTTAAATATGTGCAGGAAGACTGCTTCTACGATCTACCTTACAATTTTCGTGCTACGTTTACGGAAGACAAGAGAAAATTATGAAGTGTACTCTCTCTATATATGTAGATATATACTTTGATTGAAGAATTGTGGTAGCTTTCGATGGTTAATTGTAAAGATAATGAATGATTATGTAGTGGATGATTTTATTATGTTAATAATATTTTAGTTTTTTGTATTTTTGCCATTATTTCTTATGGGGACATTGAGCCAGTTAGGTACACAAAAAGAATGCCAAATTTTGATTTGGCAACAATATAATTCGTTACCAAAGCATTGAACAAGTTTTAATATAGCAACAATTTTTTATACATTTAGCAACAAATTTTCGTTGCTAATGGCATTAAAAATATAATATTTGGCAACGAAAAATTAACCTAATAACAACATAGAGGATGTTGTTGCTAATACTTAAATAAAAGGCAATATTTTTTATTGTTACAAATCATATAAACTTTCGTTGCATATATAAAGAAACTGCAACATATAATATCATTGTTAATTGACGACTTTCGTTGTTATTGAAAAATAACCAGCAACAAAAATTTTCGTTGCTGATTCAACATAATGTCATTGCCAAATAATATAATCAACAACGAAAATCGTTGCTAAAAAGTTTACATTCCACAACGAAAGCAAGCTTAGGCAACAATTTTCATAATTTACTGCAACAAAAAATGTCGTTGCAAAATGGTGTCAATTGCAATGAAAATGCATGGTCGTTGCAAAAAAGAGAGTTCATTTCGTTGCCAATTAGCAGGCTTTTGCAACGAAATGGGGTTTTTAGCAATGAAATTTTAATTATTCTGCAACAATACATTTTGTTGCTAAAGGATCTATGTCTCTGTACGAAAGCCAAATTTCGTTGCAAAATGTATTACTTTTGGCAATGAAAAAAATACATTCATTGCGGAACAATTAGCAACGCTCATTGCGCAACAACAGTAAAATCGTTGCCAAAACCCTTTTGCAAAGAAATTTGGCACCTTTAGCAACGAAAATCAGTTGTTGCTGAAGCCCCAATTTTTTGTAGTGACATATAGATTAAGAGAGAGAAAGTGCATTATTACCCCATTAGTGCAACCAATACCCAACCAAACTCTCTTAAGCTCAAACCCTCGAAATTTCTTTGCTAGATCAGTCACAAAACAAGCCCCATGAATTCCTCTAACAAATTATAAGCCCTGAATCAAGAACTTGTTCATAAAAAGGTATAAACCCTAAAAGAAATCTGATCTTTAATTTTGTGTTAGATGTTAAGTTTTTTGTGTTAAATATGTTGTATGGAGTCTAACAAAGTGATCTGGGTTGCTAGATGTTAGATCCATAATATCTAGAGGCTCGAATTTGTCATTTTTCAAAATCTGGAAAAAAATTATTGTGTCTGACAAGCAAAAGTCAGAAGCTGTAGATCTCTCTCTCTATTTATGATTTGGTGTGTTTTATGTTTTGGATTTGTAGTATGCTATCTGTAATCTAGAACTTGTAGAAGATCCAGATCATGCTTAGATTGTCAGATAATCATGGTCAAAGGTCATTGACCGACCATGACTTTCTAAAATCTGGAAAACCCATATTGTGCCTAGAAAGGGCCTGAAAACGTTTTCAAGCAACTAGATATGCCAGTGTGTTGTTGTTTTGATTCTGTTATTGTAACTAAGTTGTAGCTTGTTATCTGTACTATGGATACATGCTTTTAGATCCCTTAAATCATCAATATATTGAACACAGTGGAAGGTCAAACTAGCCTACTCGTTCACGAAATCTGTTTCTGGAAATTCCAAAAAACTCAAGAACATGTCTTCTGACATGGTTTGACCGGCCTAGATCTTCTTGATCTGTTGTTGTAATAATGTTTTTATGTAATAGATCAGTTGTCTTGCATGCTAGCTACAACCTAGAACTCTTAGATCACAAAAACATCACACGAACAGCAAGTAGTGGAAGCCCAAACATGCACACTCGATCTGTTCTTCATTTCTGGAAAACCCAGAAATGAAGAAAAGCCTCTGACACAATTTTCTGAAGCTTACATCTTTCTTATTGATGATGTTTAGGCTTGAACCATGATCAAACTAGATATCCTGATAGTTACTCTACACAGCCGGACGTTTAGAACACCTTTACAATGAACAGATTTCATAATATAAGGCCATGAAAAGCGTTGACCGGCCATGACTAACTTTTCTGGGCATCTCAGAAACATGATGAACACTTCTGACATCTAGTTTGCAGGCTTATAACTTGCTATTGTGATGTTATTTGACCCAGTTTATTGGTTATTCTTGTAGTACTACATCATTACTACAAGATAAAAGCTCTAGAACACCCAGAAACATCATAGGTTCGAAATTAATCATGGTCAAACAAGCTAACTCGATAACTGACTTTGAAGATTATTGAGCATCAAGAACACCTAAGGAGACACTTTTTGTCGCCAAAGGGCTTTAGCGACAGACTTACTAAAATTAATTAAGTTAATTTCTAAAAATCAATTAAAAATAGAAAATAATTTCTAAAAATTACAAAAATTATTTTAAGTTATAAAAATTAACTTTAATAATTTGACATATTTTTCTTAAATATTAGTATTTATTTAAATATTATTGACATTTAATTTATTTAGTAAATGCATTAAATAAATTAATTAAAAATAATTTTATTATATTAAAATTATTTTAAATGATAATAACGTATTTAATAATATTTTAAGTTATAAAACATAACTTTTAATATTTTAAGATAGGTTTCATTAATTATTAAATATTAATGATATTAGATTTAATTGGTAATTATATTAAATAAATTAATTAAAATGATTTTAATATTTTAAAAATTATTTTAAATGAAAATAAATAATTTAAAAATATTTTGAGTTATAAAATATAACTTTTGATATTTAAAGGTAAATTTCATTAATAATTTCATATTAATGATATTTGATTTATTTAATAATTATATTGAATAAATAAATTAAAAATGGTTTTATTGATTTAAAAATTATTTAAAAAGTAAATAAATGAATTAAAAATATTTTAAGTAATAATAAATGACTTTTAATATTTGATTAATAATACATTAAAATTTAAATATTAATAGTAATTATTTAAAATAATTTTTAAATGTTTTAAAATTCATTTAAGGGTAATATTAATACTTTAAAAATATTTGAAGTTATAATTAATGACTTTTAATATTTTGATAAATAAGACATTAATATTCTATATTAATGGTAGTTATTTAAAAATAATTTTAAATGTTTTAAAAATTATTTAAGGGTAATATTAATATTTTAAAAATACTTTGAGTATTTGTAAAAAACTTTAATATTTTGGCAATGGTTTCATTAATAATTTAATATTAACGATAATAGAATTATTTAATACTTAAATCATTTAATAATGATTTAAGTGTTTGAAAAATCATGATAAATTATTATATGTCATTTAAAATAATATTACCGATAATTACAATCATTGAACTACAGAATAGAGTTTTAGACTCGATAATTACCCGATTAAGTCGTCGGTACACCGAAATATTTTAGAAATTGATATAGACTTATATAATTGGACTCGATAAGTGTTTGTTTGTGATCTGATATTTATTAAACATATGTGATGATGTGATTAGGTTATGTCTTTATTTGCAATTAGCGATCTTGTGGCGACCCCAAAATAGGTCCATTCCATCCAACCCATTCGAGTCGCCAAATACATGGTGCGAAACAACTAAAACTTTATTATCACAACAATAAAGCGTGAGTTTAAATACAAATATTATCTTCTAGACAATATTTATACTCAAATATATCCTCATCACATTTATTGATACATTATTTTACAATAATGGTGAGGACTACTAAACAACTCTCTCTAGAACCTTCATTCCATACCCGACTAGTACTCGCTACATTCTAGCCTCACGAGAAGAAAAATGGAACAACAAGGAAAAGGGTGAGCTCAACTAGCCCGATAAAGAATGTTATGACTAAGATAATATACAACAAATTATCGTTAGTCTCCAACGAGGAAAAATCGATAGAATACAATGAATGAACAAGTTTCGGATCAATATTCGCGTGAAATAATAATTCATAGAAGAGTTACGTAGAGAATGAAATCTACTATAATCTATGAATTTAATAGTCCATCATCAATATTTTATCCTGTAACATCAATCAATATTCATCTCAAATCAAATATTCATCTTTGCACTCAGAGCCAAAGATATTCATCAATCGAAGTCGTGTTCATCTCAACACTGTTCATCTTTGCACTAAAGGCCAAAGATATTCCTCGATCGGTCATGTTCATTTAAACACTGTTCATCTTTTGCACTAAAGGCAAAGATATTCATCGATCGGTCGTATTCATTTAAACACCTTTCATCTTTGCCTTCTGGCCAAAGATATTCTTGAAATCATTCATCTTTCTTTTTCTATAGGCGAAGATATTCAATAATATCATCATTTAAGGCGAGGGATGATGAAAATATTTTTAAAGAAGCGAATCCGGTGAAACAAAAAATGACAAGGATTAAGGATTAAGGATTACGTACTTTGTTTTATCCATGTCAACAATACCTCAAAAATAATCATAGTGGTGTAAAATTCGAGAATGATCAAAACATGGATCTGAATCAAAGCTAGTATCCGAGAATAGATATTTTAGGCGAAAAGAAAATTTTCATTTTTAAATTGAATAGTCTTGTGATAAATGAATAGTCTTGAGTATCGTGAATAGTCAGATAGTATCGTGAATAGTCTTATATCGTGAATAGTAACTCAAACGCACCAAAGATAGAAATTCCACAAAAAAACATCTTCACGCTTCATGAATAGTACTAAGTGAATAGTAACTTCGTGAATAGTAACTCATGAATAGTAACTTCGTGAATAGTAACTCATGAATAAGTAACCCAGACATGAAAAAGTTCTAAATTTGATAAAAGTACCAACCAATATTTGAAAGATAATGATATTTAAGAATTAATATCATTTGAGAAGAAAATAACATCCTTACCTCGAAGAATCGATGCTTCGGAGGAAAGGTTGGGAAGTGATCTTTGAATGAAACTTGTCTTTGAGCAACTCTCAAAGTATCTAAATACTCACAAAATACGCTCGATAATATAGAGAGAGAAAGAGAAAACTTTATTTACGGTGTGATTTTCAATTCTAACTTAGCCCTCTATTTATAGGAAAATATTAGCCGTGCAAAGCTTGACTTGACTTTACACGATGGCTTTACTGCTACTATTGCCACCCACCACATTTGAAATAAAATTCAGCACATTTCTTCACCAACCACAAGTGGGGCCCACTCAATTCTAAATTTTCCACCAAAATCAATTTTAAACCTAATTTCCAGATCAGACACCTCTTAAAATTCATAACAAATCATTAGTTCATTTTTAACGGTTCAAAATTTGTGGACATATACTCAACTTATATATATATAACATATCCAAAAATTACAACGATCAGCGGTTTGGATTAAATATTATAACTCACACAATAAAGCTATAATAACACCGATTTGATCTTTTAATACCTCCAATCCAAATAAAATACAAATAAAACATCTCAACATTAATTCCTTCATTAATAACCACATAAATAAATCCATCATTTATATTCATATAAAATAAATATTTCTTTATCATATGAATCAATAATTAATTATTCACAAATAATATTACGAGAATCACAATTATAATGAACCAGTAGTTCCCGGAAGAGGGCTTTTCAATAAGGATCTCTCTTTCTTGGCGCAATTAGGTGACCAAACCTCTCCTTGAATGCGAACTTTCTAGACATTGCCAATAATGTTATCTAATAATATTATTCAAATAATATGAATTATTGATCGATAATGGGAAATCTTGTGCGGTGACAATTATTGAAACAACAATAATATAAAATACCAACGCGACAATTATTGAATCAATAAAATAAAATATTGAGCGATAATTCTTGTGAAAATTATTGAGTAGTGCCTTCTTACGTAAGGATCAATAATTCAACAATCTTTGTGCAATCTGGTATGTCTTCTCTTGTCTGACCAAGCGTATTCTTGTATTTTAACCACAAAGGTATTCAATAAATCTTAACGGTAACTAACAATCTTAACTTGGTAACAACTTCTGCCAGTTATTTATAACCACCCAAACTTTGTCGTTTTCCTCATCCAATCGCTTTCAGTTATGGGGCCCACACATGGTCTGCTTGTCGTCATTTAATATTCCCCAAGCGATCGAATATTCCACGACCAAACGAATATTCCCGAGCGATCTGAATATTCCACAACCAAACGAATATTCCCAATAAAAATGAATATTTTATAACCACTTGCTTATTTTGAAATATTTGCGTATTTAACCCTTAACTATCCACATTAATCAAATCAACCCTTACTATTTCAAAATAATAAATAAAGGAAATTCCTTTTATTTAAAAAAATTTGGGGTCTTACAACCTCCCTCCTTATGAAATTTAATCTTCGAAATTGGCGTGCGTACTGGTGTTTGAAAAGATGAGGATACCTCGCTTTCATTTCGTTTCCAATTCCCGGTCATTTCCTCAATAGCATGGTTTCTCCACAAAACTTTAACTTATGGTATAACCTCGATTACATGGGACATGTTCTTTCTATCCAATATCTTGGCGGTACCTCTCTCGTCGTTAAGTCTTGGCTATCTCGTCCGGTTCTAACTTCAATGACGTGGTTGAATCGTCCACATATTTACGTAACATCGATCGTGAAAAGCGTTATGAACACGCGTCGTCGTACTTGGTGGTAAAAAGCGAGTCTATAGGCCCACAGTTCCTATTCGATCGAGAATTTCAAATGGATTAATAAATCGAAGGTTTGAGCTTTCCTCACCTCATCGATTCTCGCTTTTGAAATAACAACTTCTTGCCTCCTTCTTCAAATTCATCGGCTCGGTGTGTAGCTTGAACGACTTTAACTTTATCGATTAAAATCGATTATACTCGTATATCATCACGTACTTTCGTATATCATCACGTGGGTACCTAGGTTTTCATCTCCATCTCTATTATTTGTATATTATCTGAAATGAGTCTTTGACAATATCGTTTTCGTGCTTGTATCGATCTTCTACTC
Organism: Panax quinquefolius; assembly: GCA_020205615.1. Taxonomy (NCBI): domain Eukaryota; kingdom Viridiplantae; phylum Streptophyta; class Magnoliopsida; order Apiales; family Araliaceae; genus Panax; species Panax quinquefolius. The sequence goes on along the minus strand of CM035158.1, from coordinate 92,255,311 downwards.
AACACGTCGGCTACGTTAAACTTTTCCGGGATGGCATGGTGAAACATGTCTTTGAAATGAGTCTCCTCTTGAGTTCTTGAAGCTCTTCCCACATTCCTTGCTCCATTCGAATTTTGTATCTCTACGAGTTAGCTATGTTAATGGAATAGCGATTAGAGAATATCCTTCAACGAATCTCAGATAATAACCAACTAAGCCTAGAAAACTACGTTTTAGATTCTGAACTTAGGTTGTTCTCAATGTGACTCATATCCCAACCTTGGATAGCACGTCACAATGACACTATCGATTTACTATCGCTTACGAATATGGCGTCCCTCTGAGAGAGTGCGGCTTAGGTGAATTCCACAAAGGAAGTCACAAGATAAAGGCTCATGGTACCAAATTCTATAGTTGAATTTTTAACTCACGAAGTTCAATAGAAGCCATTCGATATGAGATTTTAGAAATGAGTTTTGTCTTAGGGTTCAAAAGTCGATACAAAATTTAATATCGATCTTTAGGGAGTAAGCGATAAATTCTTGAAATCGTCGGGAAAATCAATAACAACAATAATATTATTCAAATCGGCGTGTCTTTATTCAAATCCATAACATGGACTAAGAAAACTTGACATCGTAATAAGCGAATGACTTCATGGCTTGATATGAAAATGTTTGACTACAATGGTTTGATTGCTTGAATTGAATAACGAGGTTGCTTAGGAATATGAAAACTAACAACCTTACAAAAGCAATCAATTTTGGCGTGATGAGTAGTTAACCAATCAATCCCATCAAAAGCAAATATCTTTAAAGAGATAAGGTTAACAAGTAAGGTAATGGTGCCAACTTGAATCAAACAAGATTTTTAAACAACGGATGTAATGAAAGTTTCTCTAGCGGAGTCTCCATAAATAGGTCAAAGTCTAATTTCTCGTGTAGTCAAGTTCAAGCGTTGGCGCAAGCAAGAGATAAAAGAATGGGTAGAAGCAGGTATCTAGTAAGGTATAAACTTAGCAAGAATTTATAATTAACTAACCCGTGCTAACCGTTCGGGTTCCTCGCATTTTATTGGAAGGTCACGACAAAAGCGCTCTTCCGAGAATCGTTGACTTTGACTTTTACGGGACATCTTTTTGAGTCACCATTCATTTGGTGGGTTTCGATATCGTCTGATCTCGGCGATATGTCCTTCTTTTCCACAATTATAACATACCTTAAAGCTGTTGTGGGCGGTTTGGGTGATATGTCCCTCTTTCCGCATTTGTAACATCTGACCGTGGTGCTTTCTCCTCCTTGGAACCCGATTACTCTTGGGCGGCGGCAGCGTCTTCACATGGTGGTTGTTGAATCTCCTCTTTTAAAATCTCCTCCCGACTCGCTTCTTCTATTTTCATGGCCACGATTACCACCGGAGTGGTTACCGCCTTTGTCCGTATTCTTCTTTCTCCACTTTGGTTATCGTTATTACGATGACTACTATCTTTGGTATGATCCACGGTTATGGTCCCTCGGTTGAGCGTACTTTCGTTATCTCGCTCTAACAAGCCCGAGCCTGTTTAAAACATCTGAATAGAGAAAATTTATGAGAAATGAGATCTTGGCGTATCTTGGGTTTCAAACCTCTCGAAACATCCGCGTCATCGTTCCTCATTCTCCACCAAATGAGGTGCAAACACGGATAACTCATGAACTTCGCCTCGTCTTTGGGACCACCGTCATGTTATTACTCGGTCTAATAAACTCCACTTCCTTCATATAGCGAATACTTTCGAGGAAGTACTTGTCATTGAACTGTTTCAAACGTCTCCCATGACATCTTTGAGTGCGGTGGATGGGAGTGCGCTTCCTGATTCCCACCGATGTCTGCCTCGCCACGGAACATAAAAGTAGCGAATGGAACTTTACGTTCCTTCGTGCATCCCAGACATCGAATTTCTTGGTAATTTGCTTGACCCATGTTTCCGCCATGATCGGATCTGGCTTTCCCGAGTGCGGTGGTCCCACTCTTTGAGCTATTGCTTATGACCACCGTGAATTACTATCATCTCCTCCTCGTATTTTGAACACGAGTCTCCTAAATCGATTTTGCATGAGCTGCAAAAAACTTCTAAACATCCCTCGTTCATCATCTGCTTTCGGTGGTGTTATTCACGGGAGGTACATTGCCCGACTGTTGCACGTTCTCCTCGTTGTTAAGTCTGAGGCATCTCCACGGTCTCATTTACACCACTATTAATATTCTCGATCGACATTCTCAAATCTTTGTCATAAAACAAGGGTTAATTAATGAAATCAATATATCATATAATATCCCTAAATCTTGACCAACTAACAAATAAGCTTAGGTAGGACACTTACTAGCGAAGGATTTACTCGTCTCTCCCTCTAGTTTTATTCCCCGATCTCGCGGAGATCATATCCCTAAGCTCGATACCAAGCTGTGGCGACCCCAAAATAGGTCCATTCCATCCAACCCATTCTGAGTGCCAAATACATGATGCGAAACAACTACAACTTTATTATCACAACAATAAAATCGTGAGTTTAAATACAAATATTATCTTCAAAGACAATATTTATACTCAAATAAATCCTCATCACATTTATTGATACATTATTTTACAATAATGGTGAGGACTACTAAACAACTCTCTCTAGAACCTTCATTCCATACCCAGAGCTAGTACTCGCTACATTCTCGCCTCACGAGAAGAAAAATGGAACAACAAGGAAAAGGGTGAGCTCAACTAGCCCGATAAAGAATGTTATGACTAAGATAATATACAACAAATTATCGTTAGTCTCCAACGAGGAAAAAATCGATAGAATACAATGAGGCAACAAGTTTTGGATCAATATTACGCGGTGAAATAATAATTCATAGAAGAGTTACGTAGAGAATGAAATCTACTATAATCTATGAATTTAACGGTCCATCATCAATATTTTATCCTGTAACATCAATCATATTCATCTCAAATCAAATATTCATCTTTGCCTTACTGAGGCGAAGATATTCATCAATCGGTCATGTTCATCTCAACACTGTTCATCTTTTGCACTAAAGGCCAAAGATATTCATCGATCGATCGTATTCATTTAAACACTGTTCATCTTTTGCACTAGAGCCAAAGATATTCATCGATCGGTCGTGTTCATTTAAACACACCTTTCATATTTGCACTACTGGCCAAAGATATTCTTGAAATCATTCATCTTTGCACTTCTGGGCCAAAGATATTCAATAATATCATCATTTAAGGCGAGGATGATGAAAAAATATTTTTAAAGAAGCGAATCCGTGAAACAAAATGACAAGGATTAAGGATTAAGGATTAGTACTTTGTTTTATCCATATCCAAAAATACCTCAAAAATAATCATAGTGGTGTAAAATTCAAGAATGATCAAAACATGGATACAATCAAAGCTAGTATCCGAATAGATATTTTAGACGAAAAGAAAAAATTTTCATTTTTTACGATGAATAGTCTTAAATATTAAGTGAATAGTCTTAGTATCGTGAATAGTCTTAGTATCGTGAATAGTAACTCAAATACCAAAGATAGAAATTCCACAAAAAACATCTTCACGCTTCATGAATAGTACTGAGAATAGTAACTAAGTGAATAGTAACTCGTGAATAGTAACTCGTGAATAGTAACTCATGAATAGTAACCCCGACATGAAAAAAGTTCCAAATTTGATAAAAGTACCAACCAATATTTGACATAATGATATTGAAGAATTAATATCATTTGAGAAAAAAATAACATCCCTTACCTCAAAGAATCGATTACTTGGAAGGAAAATATTTCCCAAAATTAGGTATCGTCACCCATCTTGGGTGCGCCACTTACATGGTACATAAATTCAAATCTGACTTACTAATATAAGCGTAGGTATGCAATCTGACATAAAGCGTGAGTTTGAATACAAATATTGTCTACTAGATATTATCTGAACTCAAAAGGTCCTCATTACAACTATTATCACCTATTTTCACGAGAATAGTGAGGACTACTAATCTTATCCTCTGGACCATTACTCGTTTCCCAGGCTAAGTCCCGGCTATGTTCTCATTTCACGAAGAAAACGGTGAAAGAAAGGGTGAGCTCAACTAGCCCGATGAAAATATTATGACTAAGATAATGCGAGAATAAATTATCATTAGCCTTGACGATGTTAAGCGATAAAATACTGATAGACAACCGGTTTAAGCTGCGGTGGAATATGCAATCCATTAAAAGAGTCAGTAGAAATAAAATCTACTATCTTTTAGGTTTTAAAAGGTTTTCATCAATTTTTATCATTTGAGACTCGACAATAAATAAACCACCACATCTAATCATCCACATACCACGATCGAGGATTTTCATCAAATTATCGATGGTCGTGACTATCTTAGAATCACCCACAGTCATAATCATACCAAAACTATCCATCAACTTGCATTCTGAGGGCCCTTTGAGGACTTTTGTCACATCATTTATATCAAGTCGTGATTATCTTAGAATGATCCACAGTCATAATCATACTAAGTTCATCTATGCTGCGTAAGCGAAGATAACATAATATAACATGAGGATGATGACAATGACATAATAATTCAATAAAACAAGTTCAAAATTATTTAATCCATGAATTATTAACGTCCAATTGTCGACATGATCTTTGTTTTGTGAGAGTAAAATTCAAGAATGATCGGAAGAATATATTTCATGAAAAGATCTTTGGATGAAGCGCTTGAATATCGAGGATATTCTACTAATTTCATGGAGTATAGAAGTCAAAGTTTTAACCAATTTGGGTATAATAAAGAATGGAATAACAAAAGAAATCACCGTGCGTGCGGTGCTTGGCATAGGCGAGTTATTCAACGAGAATAATAATAACGAAACGGTCGGTGAAATTCACGCAAGCGGGATGTTCAACGAGAATAATAAAGATGGAACCGGATCCGGTGTAAAACACACGGATAGGATATTCAACGAATGATGATAAAGGCGGAACCGGTCGGGTGTAAAACCTGAGACGAGGATGTTCAGCGAATAATAAAAAGCGGAACGAATCCGGTGTAAAACACCACGACGGATGTTCAGCGAATAATAATAGAATGTCACCAAGTATAGGGTAAAGCGTATATCTGAGTTATTCAGCCAGAATAATAAGCGATGGAATAACATAAGGATTTCACAGTATATAGGGTATCTGGCGTATCTCAGGTTATGTATAGGGTATACCACTTTTACGAGTTATTCAACGAATAATAATGAATGGAATAACGAAGTTCTCTTCGAAGAAAGAATAACACCACTTACAGTAAAACAAAAATAAGCTTACTTAAAGATATAGAAGTAGTGAAGTAGCGAGAATACTCTTCTTCTTTCTACATAATTTTCTCTCTATAAACTTCTCTCATAATTTCTCTCTCTAGAGTTTGATGAATTAAATGAAAAAATATGAAGGAATGAGCTTATTTATAGGAAAATGGAATGCGTAGTAACTAATCCATGAGCGGTCAGTTGATTTACTTTAATCGGCGGTCCATATTTAAAGAAAAATCTTTTAAATAAAATATAATATATTCTATTTATATAAAAACATTTTACTATGCAAACCTTTATGCAATACTATCTGAAAAACTTATCTGAAAACTTATATCTGACACTATCGTAATAAAATATAATATATTACATTTATAGAATAACTTTAATAAAGTATTACATTTTATATAAAAAGATGTTTACATTTTATTACGTTAATAATCTGAATAAAACAAAAGCGTCGTTATCATTATAATAATTCATATTATTAATCGTGATAATGGAATCAAAGCGGTGACTTCTCACATAAGCATCGATAATCGTCTGGTGTCTTTCTTGTGCGACCACACGTATTCTTTGTACTTTTACTCTGAGAGTAGTTCAACGATGTATCAGCGGTAAAACTTCATGAGTTATTTTAATAAAATATTTTTGTCGTTTTCTCGATCAAACAATGATAATTACATTATGGGGTCCACCAATGATTGAGTAGTTATCTGAATATTCCTGCTAAGCCGAATATTCCCAGACCCGATCGAATATAATATAACCACTTGCATACTTTGCAAAATTTATAAATACTACCCACAACTATAATATTATCTCAAATTCACACCATAATATTAAAAATTATTTAAACAAAATTTAAATCTTTATTGATAAAATCTGGGGTCTCACAATCTCCCTCCTTATGGAATTTAAGCCCTCGAAATTAGAATGCGTACTACACGATATGATAAAGAGGTGAGGATACCTTGAATACCTTTATCGTTGAAAACATTAAATTCATTTTTGCAATCCAGGCGAAGATATTCATTAACAATTCATCTTTGCACTTTCTGAGCCAAAGATATACAAGCTATAAAACCAATAATCTTTGAGACTTCGACTTAATAGTATCACGACCACGAATTATCCATACACTTCTTGGCGAGGATATTACGTGTTTTTTCAATCTGATCATGATTATCTTAGAATAATCCTTGGTCGTAATCATACCAAGTCTATCGATACTTCTGACGAAGATGACTTTTACCACATCCATGAATTAATATTTCATTCTTTGAGACTCGGCTCGATAATTAATCCATATCATCGAATCATCCACACTTTTCTGAGCGAGGATATTCATTAGTATCACGACCACAAATTATCCATACTTTCTGACGAAAGATAATCGTGTATTCATTAGTATCCGACCACAAATTATCCAAACTACTGCTGACGAATAATTGTGTATTCATTAGTATCCGACCACAAATTATCCATACACTTCGACGAAAAGATAATCGTGTATTCATTAGTATCCGACGACCACAAATTATCCATATCACCACAAATTATCCATACCACTACGGCGACCAAAGATAATTGTGTATTCATTATATCACGACCACAAATTATCCATGCACTACTGCGAAGATAATTGTGTATTCATTAGTATCACGACCACAAATTATCCATGCACTTCTGACGAAAAGATAATTGTGTATTCATTAGTATCACGACCACAAATTATCCATGCACTACTGACGAAAATAATTGTGTATTCATTAGTATCCGACCACAAATTATCCATACACTTTACGGCGAAAGATAATTGTGTATTCATTAGTATCACGACCACAAATTATCCATGCACTACGGCCGAAGATAATTGTGTATTCATTAATATCCGACCACAAATTATCCATACCTATCTACTGACGAAAGATAATTGTGTTTTTCAATTACGGTTATGATTATCTTAGAACAATCCACAGTCATAATCATACCAAGTCCATCTATACCTTCTCTATGCTTCTGAAGATGACTTTCAACGTAATATAAGCATGAGGATAATGATATAAAGAATCAATCAAATGAGATAAAGGATAAATATTAAACATTTATAATATAATTTATCCGAGGATTCAGAATATCCCCATGTTATCAATCATTAATAATCTCATAATCTAATATCATTAATATTATAACAATATTTTAATCACTTCTTAAATTTATAAACAATTTATCTCTAATTGTTTACGCTTTACCATATAATGCATTTAATCATTCAAAATGCCATACTCATAAGATATCATCACCAATTATCAAATCCTCATCAAAAAATATGCATATACTCTACATATAGGATTCTCTGGCCATAAAATCCTATTTTCAACTTTGTTCTTCACATAACATATTTAACTCATATGTTAAGTAACTAAACTATTTTCATGAAAAATACCAAATCAGTCCCAAAAATATTTCTTTTCTGGGATTTAGCATAATATAGTCCCATAATGAAAATATATTTTTCTAAAATTTTTAAATTCATTTACTATTTTTCAAAAATCAATTTCTAATTAATTCCTTAAGAAATTAGCTACCTCAAGTTTAACTCCAAAAATTCCCAAATCTTGGCAGGACCTTACACATGTTAACGTGAGCTTCTAGTTTAAATTTCATGGTCATCGGAGTTATAGAACTCCGGTTATAGCGTTTTTAAATCGGAAAAACCTAAATATTGAAATAGTCATAACTTGCTCATTTTAAGTCGAGAATGAGCTCATTTTTGGACAGGAGGTACTTTATACCATATACCTTCATGTCCCAAAAGGCAGAATTTTTCTCATAATTTAAGTGGCCAAAACAGCCCTCTAAAAAATCTGGGCAGTAGCATTTTTGAAATTTACAGCTTTGGCCTCCTTTGCTAAAATCAGTCCACACAAAATCTACAACACCTTTTCCAGTAATTCCACTTGGATTAGTTAGGTAACTCATAGATCTAACTCTAGGACTTGACCACACTCAAAAATTCAAAATATAATAGGAGATATGGTCAATTGAATTTCATATTCGTTTTCACCAAAATCGATTTTCAACTCTTTGTGATTTCTAAGAAACTTTCATGTTTTCACATACTAACCAACATAACTCATCATAAAACTTACTAATACTTCATATACCCATGATTTTCATTAGTTCCATGCTTTTATTATGACTTTCATCATAAACCACGTAAAAGCTATTCATTTTAGTTGAAGAAATATTTGAGGTTTAAGAAATGGGTTTTTATTTGAATTCAATACAAAATTCGATTTCACGCTCTAGGGTAGGCTAGAAGTCTTCAAGAATCGTCAAAAATTTATTAATGATAGAAATATCATTCAAAAGCTATTACTCTCATCCAAGACTTGGATAGTCGTCACATTAATACCAAGCTGTGACTTCTATCCCTTAACTAGATAGCACCTCACAATGATACCTATAAACTTGCCATCTTCTTCATTCACGATGTAAGCCTCTGAAAAAATGCGCGGTGCATTCCACACAAGAAGTCAACAACGAAAGGATCGGGGCTCTTTACTTATGGCTTGATATAACGATGATTAACTTTAGGGTTTGGTTACTTTGAATTAAGTATAACGGGTTGGTTAGGAATATGAAAGCTAACAACCTTACAAAAAGAATAATGAGTAGTTAATCAATCGTTTTTCAAAAAATTACCTCAAAGGCAAGTATTTTCAAAGAGATAAGATCGACGAATAGCGTGAAAGTGTTTATTTGAAACAACAAGATTAATAAGCGATTGGAGGTAACGAAGGTTTCTCCCAGCGAAGTTTGATAGATAAATCAAAGTCTAATTTCTCGGATCAAATTTAAGCGTTGAGCATAAGCAAGAGATAAAAGAATGGGTAGAACAGGTATCTAATAAGGTATAGACTTAGCGAGAATTTATAATTAACTAACTTGTGCTAACCGTTCGGGTTACCCACTTTTGAGAAGTCACGAAAAAAAAGCTCTTCTTCAAACCACAGACTTTGTTTTGTCAAAGTATCCGCCTTTGGTGCCACTATCCCAGGTGGACTTGACTTCACTTATCGACAAAATCGAGCTAAATGACCTTCTCTTCTTGAAATTTCCACTTCTATTATCTTTGCCGTGATTACCAAAAGTGGTTACCATTCTTAGCATGATAATTTCCCCGATGGTTATCATTGTTACGATGGCCGTTGCCACCGATATGATTATTATCGTGTTGTTGGTGGTTACCTTTTGTTTGAAATTTGAATCAACACTCTCATGTGCTTCATTGCTTATCTCGGCATTTTCGGATGCCATTCTCAAACAACATTGTCACAAAACAAGGGTTAATTGACATATAACAAATTATCCTATATACTACGTGAGCCAATAAAATACCAAATAAACTTAGGTAGGTCATACTAGCGAAGGAATTCCCGTCTCTCCCCTCTAGTTCTTATCTCACATCTCTTAGCGATCGTATCCTAGCTCGATACCAGTGCATTGTGGCGCCCCCAAAAAATTGGGTATCGTCACCCATCTTGGGTCGCCACTTACATGGTACATAAATTCAAATACAACTTACTAATATAAGCGTAGTATGCAATCTGACATAAAGCGTGAGTTTGAATACAAATATTGTCTACTAGATATTATCAAACTCGAAAGGAGTCCTCATTACAACTATTATCACCTTATTTCACGAATAGTGAGGACTACTAATCTTATCCTCTGGACCATTACTCCGTTCCCAGACTAAATCCCGGTATGTTCTCATTTCACGAAGAAAACGGTGAAAGAAAGAAAAGGTGAGCTCAACTAGCCCGAAAAAATATTATGACTAAGATAATGCGAGAATAAATTATCATTAGCCTTGACGATGTTAAGCGATAAAATACAATAGACAACCGGTTTAAGCTGCGGTGGAATAAGCGATCCATTAAAAAAGTCAGTAGAGAATAAAATCTACTATCTTTTAGGTTTTAAAGGTTTTCATCAATTTTTATCATTTGAGACTCGACAATAAATAAACCACCACATCTAATCATCCACATACCACGGTCGAGGATTTTCATCAAATTATCAATGGTCATGACTATCTTAGAATCACCCACAGTCATAATCATACCAAAAACTATCCATCAACGCATTCTGAATGCCTTTGAGGACTTTTGTCACATCATTTATATCAAGTCGTGATTATCTTAGAGATGATCCACAGTCATAATCATACTAAGTTCATCTATGCTTGCGTAAGCGAAGATAACATAATATAACATGAGGATGATGACAATGACATAATAATTCAATAAAACAAGTTCAAAATTATTTAATCCATGAATTATTAACGTCCAAATTGTCGACATAATCTTTGTTTAAATGAGTAAAATTCAAGAATGATCGGAAGAATATTTCCATGAAAAGATCTTTGGATGAAACGCGAATATCGAGGATATTCTACTAATTTCATGGAGTATAGAAGTCAAAGTTTTAACCAATTTGGGTATAATAAAGAATGGAATAACAAAAGAAATCACCGTAAATGCGGTACTTGCGCATAGAGCGAGTTATTCAACGAGAATAATAATAATAACGGAACGGTCGGTGAAATTCACAAGCGGGATGTTCAACGAAATAATAAAAATGATGGAACCCGGATCCGGTGTAAAAAACACACGAGATAGGATATTCAACGGAATGATAAAAAGCGGAACCGGTCGGTGTAAAAACCAGCGAACGGGATGTTCAATGAGAATAATAAAAAGCGGAACCCGGTCGGTGTAAAACACTGCGACGGGATGTTCCAGCGAGAATAATAGAAGAATGTCACCAAGTATAGGATCACCAGTAAGTATAATGGCGTATCTGAGTTATTCAATGAGAATAATAAGCGATGGAATAACATAAGGATTTCACCAAGTATAGGGTATCAGCGTATCTGAGGTTATGTATAGGGTATACCACTTTTACGAGTTATTCAACGAATAATAATGAATGGAATAACGAAGTTCTCTTCGAGAATAAGAAAGAATAACACCCACTTCACTATATAAAAATAAACAGTAAAGACCTTTGAATATAGAAGTAGTGAAGTAGCGAGAATACTCTTCTTCTTTCTACATAATTTTCTCTCTATAAACTTCTCTCTATAATTTCTCTCTCTAGAGTTTGATGAATTAAATAAGAAAATAATGAAGGAATGAGCTTATTTATAGGAAAATGGAATGCATAGTAACTAATCCATGAGCGGTCCAGATGATTTACTTTAATCGGCGGTCCATATTTAAAGAAAAATCTTTTAAATAAAATATAATATATTCTATTTATATAAAAACATTTTACTATCTGACAACTTATTTATCAAAAATCTTATGCTGAAACACTATGCAAAACACTATACGACACTATCGTAATAAAATATAATATATTACATTTATAGAATAACTTTAATAAAGTATACATTTTATATAAAAAGATGTTTACATTTTATTACGTTAATAATCTGAATAAAACAAAAGCGTCGTTATCATTATAATAATTCATATTATTAATCGTGATAATGGAATCAAAGCCGAGTGACTTCTCACATAAGCATCGATAATCAATCTGCGTGTCTTCTTATGCAACCACACGTATTCTTTACTTTTTACTACTGAGTAGTTCAACGATATCAGCGGTAAAACTTCCGCCGTTATTTTAATAAAATATTTTTTGTCGTTTTCTCGATCAAATGATAATTACATTGTGGGGTCCACCAATGATTGAGTAGTTATGCGAATATTCCTATTTAATAGAATATTCCCACAAGCCAATCGAATATAATATAACCACTAATACTTTACTTTTATAAATACTTTGCTATAAATTTTTATAAATACTTACCCATGAAATATAATATTATCTCAAATTCACACATATAATATTAAAAATTATTTAAACAAAATTTAAATCTTTATTGATAAAATCTTTCAGGGGAGCAGTAATTCTTTGTGAAAATTATTGAGTAGTGCCTTCTTACGTAAGGATCAATAATTCAACAATCTTGTGCGATATATCGTGTACTCTTGTGCAACCACACGTATTCATCGTATTTTAACCAATCGTATTCAACGGTCTTAACGAGTATAACTACGTCTTAATTTAGCAGTAACAACTTCGCCAATTATTTATAACCACCCAAACTTTATGCTTTTCCTCATCCAATCGCTTTCCGTTATGGGCCCACATTGTGGTCTTTACCGTCGTACGAATATTCTGAAGATGACGAATATTCCACGACCAAACGAATATTCTACAAAGCATTTGAATATTCCACGACCAAACGAATATTCCCGAAGCAAAATGAATATTTTATAACCACTTGCTTATTTTGAAATATTTGCGTATTTAACCCTTAACTATCCACATTAATCAAATCAACCCTTACTATTTCAAAATAATAAATAAAGGAAATTCCTTTTATTTAAAAAAAATTCGGGGTCTTACAAGTACTATGTGTTATGATACATTATTCTAATCGAATGAATAATCTTATTAATGATAGGTTTCGATATAAAAGATTAATCTAAGTTTTGTTATAGTAAGTAGCAGCTCAAGCAAGTATCTGAACTATTCTTTACATTGTGCAAGTATCCTAACTTTGCATTTACTTTATGCAATGGACATGAGTAAGAAAGTTTCAGAATTATATTATCATTATGCCAGATTATCAACTCTTTTGTTATTGATTATGTATCCAATCTTTGTATTCATACAAGTTCTTAAATTATCCGATCATTGTTTATCAACACAGTATTAGTGCAAAAATCCAGATATTTATTCTGTTCGTTAGTTTCTAAATATGGTTATACAAGTGTCCTCACTTGGATAATCATTATATTTAATCACATATTGATACATACCTATTGATTTTTGGTATGTATACATTAATTAAAAGATGTCTAAGCTACGTGATCCAGCTAGACAAAAATTTATAAATATCGTTGATCATGATAGAACTTTATTGTATTGAACCAGATTGTTTTGGTTCAGATTCCAAACTAAGTATGAACATCCCGAACATGGGAAACTTTTGTGCACCTAAGGTGGATAGAGTGAACGGTAATATCGTTCTTACATGTAGTATTGATCACTACAGGGCGCATTAGGATGATCACCCTCGTGCCCTTAAGTTATGACGGTTTGCGGATGAAGTTCTACTAAACCTTAGCAACATTAAAAAAAAACAATGTTCATAGTCTATCGACTAATCTCCAGTTATAGTCAGTACATAGTTTTAAAAATTTGATATAGAATTGTTATGTTGTTATTATTGGTTCAACTTACTTCACAACTGTTGATTCGTTGTTGAAGTGTCATTCAAAGAAAACATTTGATTCTTTCAGCTTATATTTATTTTTGCTATTACTTGCTGTGCAATCAAATGCTCATTCTTGCTTTAAATTTAAATGTTTTTAGCTAAGCATGATTAACCAAAATGCTCAGGCCAAAACAAGGGAAAAGGAAGGCAAACAAAATAACCTCATATTATCTTTTGTAATAGTTAGACAGTATTAAGACAATGATATTTATTATCTATCATGTAATGTACTGTAGTAAAGGTTGCATACTTGGGATTAGACTCTGATGAATGTAAATTAAGTTTGATTTTTTATATTATTGTTATTATTATTAGTATTATTCTGCTCATAGAAATGGTATCGTAAAGCACCAAGTTCGGGTTTCAAGTACCTAAATTTGGGGGCGTTATAATATGGTATCAGAGCTTTAGGGTTAGAAACCTTAGGTGGGATAGACCTTAGGCTATAACCTTAGAATAGAGGAAAACGTTGAAAATACAAATAACTCATATAAAGTTTAAAAGGAGATGAATTGAATAAATTCATTGTTAAACAAAATAAAAGATAACTTTTATAAAATTATTAATTGTTGTGTGTATATACTACGTGCTAATCAGGACAATATATATGTGTAGATGCCAGATGAAAAAGAATTAGGATACCCTCAGATCGTAAAGAAGGATTCAACCTCCATTATCGAGCCAATATAAAAGTAAATAGTTGAAATAGAGGCTCACTTTGAAAGCAACCCTAATCAGGTGATTATGCTAGAAAATATAGTACCGAACCCAGAAACAATAGTATAACTGATAGGTAGAGTATAGTTAGAGAATATAAAGTTAAGCTCGAGTTCTTAAAACTCATACTTATGGTAAGTTCATGACTCATAATTATATGAAATTTTTGAACCCCTCAGCGAATGGACACCAAAGGTCTGACTAGGACAAGTTCTTAAACTCATATGATTGTGGTAAGTTCCTGAACTTATAATATGTGGTAAGTTTGATGAACTTGGTATAGTTATGTAAGAATAGATTATTGAGGATAATATGAATATATAGAATGCTAAGCAATTGATCCTTAGTGAAGGCGTGAGAAATAAGTAGTATTATTATTACTTTAATGTGTATGATTCTATGATATGTATATGATAAGTATGTGGGTGTAAAGTAATATTCTCAACTTTTGTATAAGTTGTAGCAGTGATTCTCGAATTTTGTGTCATAAAGGGATAATAGATGTTTAAAGCAGTATGTGCTATGCTATGAAAAGTACTATGAATTAGTTAGACAAACATGATTTTATTTAATCAGATAATGCCGCTAAGACAAAAATGAAACCAAAAGGCAGAAGAACCTGTCAACAAAGCTGGAGGACAACCAGACTCGACCCAAAATTTAGCGAATATGGACGCTCAAGCTATGCAGAATGGATTCCCAGTCGTGGGAAATCAACAAGATAATCGATTGACAAACTTCAAAGACTTCAAGGCAATCGAATCGCCAGGATTTAGAGGATCAACTGACCCTGTAGAGGTGTTTATGATAGCTAGGGTTACGGAGGGGCAAAAGACAACTTTGGTCACCTATACGATAAAAGGGGAGACGAATTTTTGGTGGGAAGGATATCAAGCTAGAGCCGGTGAAGGAAGTAGTGGTAGTAGGACTGGAAAGAAGAAAGGGGAAAATTTCGGGAATAACAAAAATAGACCAGGAGGTGGAATGAAACAGGTTGCGCAGTGTGGGAATTGTGGAAAGAATCACTCGGGAGAGTGTCTTAAGGGTAAGTATGTGTGTTACAAGTGTGGGAAGGAGGGACATATCTCTCCCAATTTCCCCAATCTAAGGATGAATAGAGGGTGTTTCAGGTGTGGAACAACGGAGCATAAGGTGAAGGACTGTTCGAAAAAAGGAGGGGATACAGGGAGCGCGAATACGGGAAAAGGCAGCGGGACTCTAGCAATAAAGGAACCAACTTCAACAAACAAACCCACAGAATCAACCGAAAGAGACTTCAATATGATGGTTCAATATACGGTGACAGTTGGGAATAAAATTCCAGGTATTATTCGTATAACTTGTATACTTTGGTATATATAATTTTCCTATATATAATAAATTATTTTATAAAGAAATTTTGAAGAAGGAATTTGAGTTCTTTTAGAAATTGAACTTCCGTTTAATCAGATAGACAAGCTTTATGTTGAATAGTTAAAGATCGGTTCAATCGAATCTGATCAAGATCTATTTGAAATGACTGTGTATGCTATGTACCCTTGTATGTGTAAGTTTTAAAACGGTGATTCCGGGGACGGAATCCTTATAAGGGAGGGTGAATGTAATAACCCGATATTTTCTATATAAATAAATGAGAAATTTTGCATAATTTTTTTTATTATTTTAAAGATGGTAATATGTGCCAAGTAATGTGTATGTATATATGTGATGAATAATTTTTTTTTATTACATGAATAATTTCAAATCGTTTTATTTTAAAATTATTGATCATTATAAAGTATATTCTTATAATAATTAATTTTATAGTAAAATGTTTTTTATTATTTATTTTCCATGAAAATATGATTTTGTATTATTTAAATAATATATGAAATAATTAATTATAATAATAATTATATTATTTTATTATATGAATTTTAGTTCGATTATTTAAGTTAATTATTATTAACTTAATTAATGATGTTATATATGAAAGATAAATCGGTATAGATCCAAACCCTAATTTTGGATTTTGAAGCGATGAATGAGAATAATAATATTATATTAAATATAAAATTATTTTTTTAGTGTTATAAATATATACAGTATATGTGCAGACTGAAAATGGTTAGTCTATTATGGTGTATCATTAAAAACCCTAGTATTACTGTCATAAACCATAATTGGAAACTCAGAACTGGAATTTAAGATCAGTCAGAAATTGTGTTATATGAATTATGTTGCATATTATAGAATTTCTGTTAATTAGAAAAACTCTAATTAATATTTGAAAACCCTAATTAAAATTAGAAACACTAATTTGCTAATTAGGAACCCTAATTGCTAAAATTAGAATCCCTAATTATTATTTTAGTAAATTGAATTGTTAATTTGGGAACCCTAATAATATTATGGAACCCTAATTATTTAAACCCTAATTTTCTATTAAAAACCCTAATTTTAATTAGTGTGTTTTAATTAAAATTTTATTTCACTTTAATTTTAATTTTTCAAACCCTAGAAATTAATTGAGAAACTTTAAGGTTTAAAATCTCCTAGATTCAAGTACCATGGACAAGAATACCATTAAAATTGATAAACATATAACCATTTTACCCCTTTTTGTCCCATTCTTGAATTATTGATAACAAAATCTAGCAAGATCTTGGCAAGCCACCCTAGTCTAGCTATGAGCTATAATACTCCAACTATCAGCCATGTAACCAGCCAAGATCATTGCATATAAGTTATACATATAGATTAAGAGAGAGAAAGTGCATTATTACCCCATTTGTGCAATCAACACCCAACCAAACTCTCTCAAGCTCAAGCCCACGAAATTTCTTTGCTAGATCAGTCACAAAACAAGCCCCACGAATTCCTCTAACAGATCATAAGCCTTGAATTAAGAACTTGTTTATAAAAAGGTATGAACCCTAAAAGAAATCTGATCTTTAATGTTGTGTTAGATGTTAAGTTTTTTGTGTTAAATATGTTGTATGGAGTCTAACAAAGTGATCTAGGTTGCTAGATGTTAGATCTATAAAATCTAGAGGCTCGGATTTGTCATTTTTCAAAATCTGGAAAAAAATTAATTTGTGTCTGACAAACAGAAGTCAGAGGCTGAAGATATCTCTTTGTTTATGATTTGGTGTGTTTTATGTTTTTGATTTGTAGTATGCTATGAGGTCTGTAATCTAGAACTTGTAGAAGGTCCAGATCATGCTTAGAATGTTAGATAATCATGGTCAAAGGTCATTAACCGAACATGACTTTCTAAAATCTGGAAAACCCAGATTGTGCCCAAAAAGGGCCTAACAACGTTTTCAAGCAACTAGATCTGCCAGTGTGTTGTTGTTTTGATTCTGTTATTGTAACTAAGTTGTAGCTTGTTATATGTACTATGGATACATGCTTTTAGATCCTTTAAATCATCAATATATTGAACACAGTGGAAGGTCAAACTAGCCTACTCGTTCACGAAATCTATTTCTGGAAATTCTAGAAAACTCAAGAACATGTCTTCTGACATGGTTTGATCGGCCTAGATCTGCTTGATCTGTTGTTGTTATAATGTTTTTAAGTAATTGATCTATTGTCTTGCATGCTAGCTATAACCTAGAACTCTTAGATCACAAAAACATCACACGAACAGCAAGTAGTGGAAGCCCAAACATGCACACTCGATCTGTTCTTCATTTCTGGAAAACCCAGAAATGAAGAACAACCTCTGACACGATTTTTTAAAGCTTACATCTTTCTTATTAATGATGGTTAGGCTTGAACCATGATCAAACTAGATACCCTGATAGTTACTCTACACAACCCGACGTTTAGAACACCTTTACAATGAACAGATTTCATAATATAAGGCCATGAAAAGCGTTAACGACCATGACTAACTTTTCTGGGCAACCCAGAAACATGATGAACACTTCAGACATCTAGTTTGCAGGCTTATAACTTGCTATTGTGATGTTGTTTGACCCAGTTTATTGGTTATTCTTGTAGTACTACATCATTACTACAAGATAAAAGCTCTAGAACACCCAGAAACATCATAGATTCGAAATTAATCATGGTTAAACAAGCTAACTCGATAACTTACTTTGAAGGTTCTTGAGCATCAAGAACACCTAAGGAGACACTTTCTATTGCCAGAGGGCTTTAGCGACAAACTTACTAAAATTAGTTAATTTAATTTCTAAAAATCAATTAAAAATAGAAAATAATTTCCGAAAATTACAAAAATTATTTTAAATTTTTTTAAGTTATAAAATTAACTTTTAATAATTTGACATATTTTTCATAAATATTAGTATTTATTTGAATATTATTGAAATTTAATTTATTTAATAAATGTATTAAATAAATTAATTAAAAATGATTTTATTATATTAAAAATTATTTTAAATGATAATAAAGTATTTAATAATATTTTAAGTTATAAAACATAACTTTTAATATTTTAAGATAAGTTTCATTAATTATTAAATATTAATGATATTAGATTTAATTGGTAATTATATTAAATAAATTAATTAAAAATGATTTTAATATTTTAAAAATCATTTTAAATGAAAATAAATAATTTAAAAATATTTTGAGTTATAAAATATAACTTTTGATATTTAAAGGTAAATTTTATTAATAATTTTATATGAATGATATTTGATTTATTTAATAATTATATTGAATAAATAAATTAAAAATGGTTTTATTGATTTAAAAATCATTTAAAAAGAAATAAATGAATTAAAATATTTTAAGTAATAATAAATGACTTTTAGTATTTGATGAATAATACATTCATATTTAAATATTAATAGTAATTATTTAAAAATGATTTTAAATATTTTAAAAAATCATTTAAAGGTAATATTAATACTTTAAAATATTTTAAGTTATAATTAATGACTTTTAATATTTGGATAAATAAGACATCAATATTCTATATTAATGGTAATTATTTAAAAATGATTTTAAATGTTTTAAAATTATTTAAGGGTAATATTAATGTTTTAAAAATACTTTGAGTTATTGTAAAAATTTAATATTTTGGCAATGGTTTCATTAATAATTTAATATTAATGATAATAGAATTATTTAATACTTAAATCATTTAATAATGATTTAAGTGTTGGAAAAATCATGATAAATTATAATAATTATTTAAAAATTATTATAAGTCATTTAAAATTAATATTACTGATAATTACAGTCATTGAACTACAGAATAGAGTTTTAAACTCGATAATTACCCCATTAAGTCGTCGATACACCGAAATATTTCAGAAATTGATCTAGACTTATATAATTGGATTCGATAAGTGTTTGTTTGTGATGCAATGACTGTTAAACATACGTGACAATGTGATTAGGTTATGTGCTGACTGCAATTAGCAGTACTATGTGTTATGATACTTTATTCTAATTGAACGAATAATCTTATTAATGATAGGTTTCGATATAAAAGATTAATCTAAGTTACGTTATA